>WEIS01034276.1:0-13191 GCA_013389965.1 Todus mexicanus | reverse complement strand
CCTCTCTAGGAGCAAAAGGCATTTCCCACAGACAACTTTGAATAACCAGTGTGGGTAGGTCGAAGTATATTTTGCAGTCAGTGGTATTAGTTCTTTCTGAACTAGGGATAAGATGATGTGCCCTAAGCAAAATAACTTCTGTTCATCCAGTGCAGTTGTACCAGACCTTCTGTTCAAACAAAGCGTGTCAGACCATAACTTGCTACTTTCATGTGGGCAGAGGTACTGGATGGCTCCACAGGGCTGCGTATCTGCCCCAGCTTCATTGCTACTTACAGGTGCCTCAGAGCCACTTCTGTCACTTTTTTTTTCTTTTCTTCTAATATTGAATTTCCTGTGCTTTTTGCACACAAGTGAAAATGTGATGAAATGCAATAGCAAAGCATGAATTTCCTGCAGATGTGGCTTTCCTTCGCAAGGCTGCAGTGTGAAAGCCTGAGGTACAATCCCCGTCTAGTTATAGGCAAAGTTGGATATTTACTGTAAAGGTCACCCCAGTAACCTAGAGCCTGAAAGACTATAAAAAAGTACAAAAGAGGCTTGCTGTTTCAAAACAACTTACTGACATAGAAACTAGGATAAAAAGCACAAGATGTGTTTTTCACATGGGGTAGAATCCAAGGCATGTAATAGAACAATGTGTGGTCCTGCTCTGACAGAGGAGTTGGACTAGATGATCTTTAGAGGTCCTTTCCAAGCCCTACCATTCTGTGGTTCTGCGAGATTGTTTGAAAGTAACACTGTCTTATCACTTTCCAGGGAGAAAAAAGGATATTTAACGACTATTTGTCAGTGTGGAGTGATGGAAGTAACTATCAGCTCAAAGACTATGTGTAGTATCAATATTTGCTTGTTTCTATGGCTCGAAGATTTAACCACTGGAAAATGAATGAATGTGGGTTTAGTATGTTTTATTTCTCTCCCCTCCCCCCCTAGGGATTTTTTTCAACAAAGACATGAGTGACAGAATTAGATTTAATGATGCCGTTCCAGCTCTCACTTCTTTGGTAGTAATTATAAATGGTTTCATGATATGAAACAGGTGTTCCAGCATGGTCCGTTGGGCAGCATGAGGAACATCTTGTTCCCTGATGTCATTGTACATGATGTATTCAATAATTGCTATTTTCTGATGGAGAATACATTTAGATATGCACTAGGTAGAAATGCAGCTGTTTTGTATGTTTTGGTTGGTCTGTTGAGCAGGAACTTCTTTATTTTCTAAACTATGTCTGGTTTGCCAAACTCTTGTCAAGTGAAGAATCATAGAGGAAGGACTCCTTTCATTTCAGTTCCATGCACTCACAAATAGGAACAGATGATCTTCAGAATGTTTTTATTTTTTGAAAACCAAACATTCGACATCAAAACAACTGTAATAACACATCCAAGGATGTCCTGAATGAGTCTGGTTGGTTGTCCTTAAATATGAATTGAGGGATACAAGCATTTGTGGGCCTAAACACATCTCCATTCTGCTTTATGGTATGTTCCACTTCTTGATAAATACGAATTTTCCCAACACTGTAGTCTCCACCAAATACAAGTCTAGCACACAGTCAGAGGGAAGACTGACCAGTATACTTATATGCTATTCAGAGTAGCTCTATCTATATGCTTAACGAATCAGGACTTTGGGATGCACCTAGACACATCCCTGCAGTTCAATCCAGTTTTGTTTCATTGCTGGCAATGACAGGAGTATTGAGATGAAGGCTAGAAGTAATGCTGTAAAAAAATATTGGGAAAATATTACTTCAGCAAGGCTAGAGGGAAAGAAATGACCATAATTACAATCTGTTAATTATACAAATGATAAAGAAAGGACTATTGGCAGGAAAAAGAGAAGCTGTAGAAGAGGACAAGGGGAACACAAGGGCAAAGTCAGTAATTAGTCTACTTGAGCAGTCATCACTGCCTGAAAAGTGTAGCTTAATCACCATCCTATGTCACAGTCTGTCCCTTACTTCTTTGGTGCTGCTGTAGTTGCCTCTTCCCAACTTATGATCTCAGTGAGTGATCAGGGAAGACTGGTGTAGAGGCATGGCAGAAGCTCGTTGAGAGACCTGGGCAGGTGTAATTGCTGAAACAAAATCTTTGTCATCATTCAGTTCCAACATCCTGCCATGGGCAGGGACACCTCACACTAGATCAAGTTGCTCAGAGCCTCATCCAGCCTGGCCTTAAAAACTTCCAGGGATGGGGCTTCCANGTCACTGCTCAGCCTGTATCAGTGTTCGGGATTGCCCTGACCCAGAGGCAGGACCTTGCACTTGGTCTTGTTGAACTTCATGAACATCCTTCCCCTGATTTTTTAAAATAGGCCATCCAATCAACATAACCAAGAATCCACACAACATTCTTTACAGTCGTGTTACACTTAAGGCCCTTGTGGCACATCCCTTCCTCTTATTTAGAGTTTGGTATACAAACAGCATTCATAAAATTTCTCAGTTCACGTAGTTTAAAATCGGTTTTGATTTAAGATATAACCATATGCTGCTTTAATTGTAGTTCTTCTTGTTATAATTAGGCATGTTGTAGCAGTCTTTTCCTTGTTACATAAATTTTGCTGGTACTGTCAGCTTTGAAAGATTATTTTTTTAAAAAGCAAAAAACCCTCCCAAAACACAACCCCCATTTTCTTGATGTTTTCGTAAGCAACAGAAAAATACCTTTATATTGTTTCATTAAAACCCAACACACATCAGACATGCATTTATATCACAAACTATGCTGTAAGGGAATAAAAGAATTGCTACACTTTACAGCCCAGATAAATGGTGGAATAGAAATAAATAATTCTCTTGGTGTGGAACCAATTACTTTCCACACATAAGTAACTGTTCCCTGTAAGTAACTTGCCTCTATTGCTTAATGTAGCCATCGGCAAATAAGCAATTTTCAAGGATACATTAAGTAGAGGCAGTAACCAAAGCCAGCCTCAAACTGTAAGTATCAGACAACGTCAGGATCTGAGCTTTCCTTAAAAATAATGGCAAAATCCTGGCTCAGCTGAAGCCAATCACAAAATTCCTATTAACCATAACCTGGTTATGTTTTTGGCTCTCCTGGTTGCAGAAGCTGGTGCAGTCCTGCCGAGGAGTGGATGAATTGATCAAGCTTCCAGACTTGCTGAAGTGGGTGGACTGTGGCTGCTGGGAACCTCCCAGTTCAGCTTGGCTGAAGGGTATCCCCGAGAACCACTGCTCGGCTTCTGCATTGCAATACATTAGCTGGCCTGCGTAGAGAATCAGAGTCTACAGAAACCTATCTCGTCTTTTGTAGTGGCTTTTAAAACAAGGTTCATTGATTGTACATAGAATGAAATGCAAATCCATATATGTGGCTTAAATATGCAACGTGTACACAACATCAGTGTATCGGCTGGTGAGACTGAACACAATTAAAACCAAGCACACAGACCATCTCCCATCATAAGTGAAAAGAAAAACAAGCCCAAGCCCAACAAGACAGAAAAAGAGATCCATAACTCATTGCTTTTAAATTCCGGGTACCAAATACAATTTATAATGGAAAAACAATCTGAGAATTGTTTGTGTTGAGAGAGTGATGGAAGGTAAATGCCAGGGAAGACCCATGATAATTACAACAAGCAACGGAGATGAAGGTTAGGGCCATACAAGTGTCTGTGTACTGCCAGAACAGTAACCTTGTCAAGCCTGTTTGCAGAGGGTAAGCAGCTCCTGCTCTTCCATACATTCTGTCGTTAACTATTGATCACTTCCTATTTTTAAGCTTCACACTAGTGGCAAATGAATAAATGAACAGCTTCATTATCTGGCTGTCCTAGAGACATTCCCAAAGGCTATCCTCAAGGCAAAAACCTGGCTACAGGTGTACGTATAAAACCAAGCAGGAAAACAGAGATTCTGAACAGAATATTCCAGAACATTAAGCCATTTCTGAAACTCCCTCACCTCTTTTTGTTTTGGAATCAGTGTTGATAAATGCGACCTCCTCCAGCCTGTTTTGGACATGAAGAAGACAAATCTACTGTATCTTTAGAATCTACTTCAATGTTGGAGGAATTGCATCTGACCAAGCATTGCAGGATCAGGCCAGATTGATTTTGTTTGAAGTGGGAGATTCCTGTTCTTAGTGAATATGAACCTGTAGCCTTTTGGGGATGGTTCAATCCATCCCCCAAAGGGACTGGGCTCAGAAGGACAGAAAACCCTAGGTGATGCCATTGCAAATCTTCCCGGTACACTGTACCAGAGGACTGAGATTTGGCCCCTGCCACAACACGTTCTCCAGGTCTCAGGACTCTTGGGAATCTGCCCTAGTGCCCAGTTACCAATACAGTACCTGGCCCCAGCTCAAAGCCTAGGAACCCAACACCGGCAAAGCACACTGCTCTAAGAGCTACCCTGGCCACGATGGGGAGCTTTGCAGAAAAGAAAATTTGGCTTCTTTGTAATGTCTGTAGAGCCACAGAGGGACATGTATGCCACACTTTCACTAGCTTCCATCTCTTTCAAACTTCCCGAAGTTCTTACTCCCTTTTCTTCCATGGGCTGGAAGTTTTACTCTCTGTTATTTTTCATTTAGCCACATCCTTTTTTTCTCTTTTTGGAAGATACAGCAAAAGGCATGGTATTTCAGTGTTTTATCTTTAAGCTCTCCAGGCCTTGGTCATAGCTTTCAGACACACACGGAAGCTCACGTAGGCAACACTTTCCCCTTCTGCTGCCACAGACATTGGCATCACTCTCGGTCAAGGCAGCTCAATGGTTAAACTGGCTTTAACATTCTGTTTCTGGGACTTCTTCCCTTCTTGTCCCACAGAAAGCAACCGCTCAAAGCAACAATTTCCCACCTGGTGCACTAAAGCCTTAGGAACTTGCTGCTATGAACTAAGAGCAAGAAAATTGCTCTATTTGTTGAACTCTGTGACAGCTGGTAATTGTGATAAAAAAATCCACCGCTTAATGTTAAGGGCTGTTCTGTGGAGTTAAAAAGTAGCAGGGTTTAAAATCTCATTACTACAGCAGTGTGGCAAGAGCAGAGAGCAAGCTGGCTGCCTCGTTGTATGGGACATGTCCACTTCATTGAAAATCCTAATTAATTACCATTTGGTAGCTCTCTTGAGTGTAAGGATCTGTTAGATTAAAACCAAAATAACAATAATCTGGGTAGGTAACAACAATTTTATTGTATGCATGTATTGCACATAGGCGAACAGGAGTTGTGTGCTTGTACTTCCGATTTCTATAGGATTTTTCACTGCACATTTTGTTTAGGTCTAAGAACTTCTCTAAGACTGAAAAGAAGACAATGTCTGGAATATCACTGTAAATGTAATGGACGGAGTAAATTGACAGCAGCTCCAACTAAATTACAGTTTAAAAGACAAGGGAAGGCTCAAGGGACATCAAACAAAGAAAACTCTAGCTGACCAGCGCTCAGGTAAAATTGAATTGGAAATGTTCCCTGACTGATTAACATAACAAAAGTCCCAGTGTTTAAAAAGAAAGTCATTCTGCAGAAATGGGGGGGGGGAGAAACTGATCTTCCTCCAAACATACAGTAGTTATCTTTAAAAATATACATTCAGAGAAAGATCTAAAATACTACTGTGAATAAGGAGGTTTTAAAGATTTTTTTTTAATGATGCCACTCAGAAACATATATAATCTTTAATAGAAGAATATGAATTGGAAATTTCTCCAGTTTCATTCCCCTAACTTATCACATATAAATAAGAGATATTCTACTCAAAAATTGTGAATTAGAAATCAGTAAAATATATATTTTACGAAGACAAAGCTAAATGCAATTAAAAATTAAAATAAATGTGCACAGTTTTATTTCTGCAGAACAGCTGTGTGAAGAAAGGTTTACTTATGAAAATACAACTATTGGGAAAATATCAAGTTTTATTTAACATACTTGTAGATTAGCAGGGGTGTCTCATCTCCAAAATACAAAATAAATAGGGACAGATACTCATAAAACCAAGTGTTTTCAGTAGTGGTTTTCTAGTTAAACAAAAGATTTGTGTATTAATAATACATCTGCATGCTTGGAGCATGCATGCAGGAGCAAGCAGATCAAACTGATTCTTTATAGTGTTCATAACTTTCTGGATCATGGTTTAGGGAAAACCTAAAACAGTGTTTTCTCTAAGTGATTTTGTTTCACCATCCCAAATTACTATGCAACACAACACATTTCTTTACTGCTTTCCTGCTGGTGAGAATTCCTTGGGGGGAGGTACCAACAGCTAAACCCCTTCTGAAACCAGAGGAAGTGCGAATACATCTCTCTACTTCATAAGGGTGATCCAGCAGCTCGGCACCCAGTTTTGTGTTGTCTTGCCTCTCTGCCTGACAGCTCTGAGGCAGGTAGCTCCCCTAAAATTACACTGAGCAAACCTTGCCCCAACTTCCCAGCCCATAGTCGGCCTTGTGTCAGCTGCTCTATGCAGGGAGATGTGAGGGTTGTGTCACTTCATCTAAAGAGCTGCTGCTGAAATAACAGATTTCAGTCTTTTTGCAGTGTATTAGTCCCCAGGTGATGGGCGCTTTTAGAAGTCTGGATCTACAAATAGATTCAAGTCTGTGGAAAAGCAGTTAGGAGTAGCAAGACTCAGAGACCACCTATAGATTAATTAACGTCTCTTACTTCTTAGTTATTGTTAGCAAGTTTCTGATTAACCAGGATCCCAAATACATTGCCCCACTGAGAATGGTGTCAGGAGCGGGTGTCCAGTAACTAGGCACAACCAGAAGAACGAATGATCAGAAGAACATAAATAGGAGAGGGAATGTACAAAACTAGAGCTTATCTTGTTTTGCTGAAATATATCTAAGATATGAAATGGAGGCCTAACAAGAACATTTCTTCTTACAGTATATGAAAACATTCTGTTCCATGAGACAGTTAAAAATAAACAGATTAAGAATTAGGACTAGCCAGGACAGAGGGATTTGTTGGACCAGGTTAGCTTGTAGATTTTGTCCTGTGTAGCTGTACTGATACCGTGCCTGCTTGTCGTCTCCGGTTCCTTCTAACTCACGTGCAAACGTCAGCCAGCCTTCAAATCTGATGCACAGGAAGTCCCCACAAGTTCCAAGACCTGGGTGTTAGCAGTGGAAGACTTCTTACTAATGCACCACTGTGATAGGAGACAGGGAGGATGGAGAAGACCACTGCTGTGGTATTTGAGGCCAAGGCAGGGGATATACATTTGTAGAAAAATGAGCCTTGGTAGTTGCACTACTCACAGGAACACAGGTTTAATTCAGTGAAATTCCTCTTGAGTTCCTATGTTTAATGGGTGAATACCAAGGGCAAGAGGCAGTTGCTGGAATACAGGTGACTGGCACAACTCTCAACTCTCAAATTTCTTGCTCCCAGCCTCCTGCTGCTGTTCCAGACAGGCACAGCCTTCCACTGGGTCCAGCTGGCATCTGCCAACCCAAGGTAGGTGTCTCACACACCCTTGGGTAGTCAAAATTTCTCCCTCTGCATACATTTACACACATCCAATGTGTTCCTCAGACATGTTTCATGAACAGGTACTTCAGAAGGTACAGGACAAATGATAGAGTCCCTTGTTCTCCTATTTCATAAGATGTTCATGTCTTCACACAAGCCACATACACACACAGAGAGATTTAATTTTCACTGCATAACATTGACTAAAACTCTGAATTTAGCCGTATACTAGACAACTGCATCTGACACAGCCAGGAGGGTCATAGTCTCTCCATTGTGGTGCAGTACCACACAATCAAACTTGCATGCTAAAAATAAACTGTAAAACATAAAATCTTCCTTTTCTTTGAAAATATAGCTGCAGAGTAAAAGCAAACGAGGAACTAAAAGGAACAGTCGATTAATAAACTGTACTTAGCTATTAAACTCTTAGTCAATAAAAAAAGTGATAAATAGTATGACTGGTAGGACAAGTTCAAAACAGTGTACGTGTATAATAAGGGGATGGGAGGGAAGATGTGATTCTGTAGAACTGACACAAGACACTGAAGAGAGGATTAGAAGCCACATGTTGACTATAAGACCTGGCTGGGCAGAAAATAAGACAGCCAAGTCAAGTGTTTTAAGCAGGTTTGCTATGTATGTGTTAGTCAGGACATTTTGACTACGTGATACCGCCATAAACATGAGAGCTCCTGGAAAATGTCTTTCACACCAAAGCTTTAAATAAAATGTTTACTTAATAAGCAGCTACAATTGTGTTTGGTGCCTACATGATGTACCGGTTTCCTCTAAAGAGCAAGAGGAAACTTTCTATTTAAAAAATTGTAATTTGTTCTATATTGTTATGAAACACAATTCTGAAATGCGTTCTCTCTCAGACTTTCATATAGCATTTAGCTGAAAATACCAAGCCGTGTTTCATCTCTGGCTACATCTTCTGTTTTCCAGAATTATTTTCCCCACTCTGATAGGATGTCCCCGTTTGGTGTCCACGAGAATTCTTTGAACTGTCTTCATGTAGCCAAGTCCTTCTAAGTGCACAGTTTGAGGGCTTCTGTGTCACTTTTAGTCTGGCTTTCACAGTACTATTTTCCTTTTCTGATCCTACCTGTAGCAAAGCTGGTAAGCAAAAAGAGTCTGAATTATTGCCATCTTATTTTGGATGATGTTTTTCACGGAGGGGATGGAATATGGTGGGTGCTTCTGCTAACATTTTGTCCTTTGGATGCTTCCAAGTACACACACCGAGACTGTACAGGCATCCAGAATGCCTGCAAACACTTGCACAGCAGAGCTAAACAATGAAATAGTTCAGACATCAATCACCCTCTTTAATTATGCATTTTCTTCACAAATGCACATTCTTTTCTGTTGTTCACAGAGGATGGCATGTGGGAAATACTGAGAAGACACTGGGAGATCTGTGTTGAGATCTGTTTGCCACCACCGTCTGGCTCATCACATCTGTGTTGGAGGTATCATTTACCTTTAACAGCAGTGTATTCTAGAAAGTCTTAATTCACTTCTGTCAGGCAATCAGATTGTTGCAAAATATATAAATTCTATATACAAATACCATCAGATGATGCAGCAGGCAATCACTGTGGTAATTAATCCCACATTTTTGTAGTTGAAGTAACAATTCTCATTTCAGGATAGAGTTTGAGTAAGAAGAGCCTATCTATATCTGTAAATGAATGATATCATTATTTTGGGAAATGAAAGTTTAAGCTCTGTAAAACATACAATCCCATGGAGATCTCAGCAGGGGAACTTGTACGTGCAGGTGTTTAATGTGATAAGGTACGTTACCATTTATCTGTGTACTTGCAGACAAATATTAACATAGTCATGAATTAAGCTTTTAATCCCTTTTATTATAAATTGAATATCTTTATTTTAACAAACATCAACAATGCACATTATTGTGCTCCAAACTATTCATTACTATTCCCCACAGTGTACCATTACATGATACGCCATAATACATGTGTTAATATAATGCCAAGCATCTGCTTGAGTATTCCATAGTATATTTCATTCTCTCCCTCTCTCTCTTTTTGTTTAAACAAAGAGGCAATCTCACAAAAGACACTTTTTATATAGGAAACCACAGAGTCATTCAGCCTCACACTGGAGAAGGACAGTAACGCAGTATGTGCCATTTTCTGATGATTCAGGCCCTAGCTCCAAGTCTTCAGATTCCTTGTCAGCAAGAAATAGACTTGGGAACAAAGAGAGGGAAGAGGTAGATGTGAGGAGGTGGATTTAACTGATAGTGCTCAGATAGGGTCACGAAAATGGTGTGCAAGTAATTTGTCAGCAATCTCCGGGTGCCTTTCCTCAGAGCTGCGGTACCAGGACCTGCTGGTGGTGGCACCTGGGGGGAGCGGCATTTACTCAAACAAGTAACACCATTAACTTCAGAATTAATTCCTCAAGAAAATCAGCTTTGGGTTATCTTAGTTCTGCTCACTAAGAGCCATGACCACAGAACTGTTGCATGTGTAACCCCAGATCAGAATTTGTATTGAAGAAATGCAAGCAATGCAGGCTCTAGAGATTAACTGGAGAAGTGGGGCTGTATTTAAAACTCATAGAAAACCGAAGGAAAGCATGAAATTCGTTAATAAAAACATAAACACAATTCCCCCATCTCTCCACCCCCCCAAAAAACCAACCCACAACAACAAACCTAACCAGGTGGAAAAGTAACACCACCAAAACCGGGATGATGAAGAAAATGAAGCAGCAGGATCATCACGCTTTTGTTTCATAAGCCATTACAGCTGCCAATCGTTTCCTAAGGCAGCTGACAAAAACAAGAATGAGGTGGGCTTGCTATGTGACCTTCTTCAAATAAGCCAGATGATAGTTTAATAGAGCTGCACAGTGCATAGAACTGGAAAAAAAAATAAAATACCTGCTTTACTCACACATGTAGAACTCCAAGGAACTCAATGGAATCAAAGGAGATAATCAGAGTTTGATGGGAGAAGGAAGGGAAGGGAAGGGAAGGGAAGGGAAGGGAAGGGAAGGGAAGGGAAGGGAAGGGAAGGGAAGGGAAGGGAAGGGAAGGGAAGGGAAGGGAAGGGAAGGGAAGGGAAGGGAAGGGAAGGGAAGGTTCAAACTCTAGTATGGAACAAGTATTATATGAAAAATGAAAGAATAAATACTCCATTTTGATCAAAGGTTGGGTTTGCATTTGCTGCTACAGAAAGTCTTATACTGAAAATATATTAGTAGTAACCCTTAATGGCTGCAGCTTCTCTGTAACTCAAACTACCAACTGCAGTCTTGTAGCTATTTTGCTTGCAAAGAGATTAAAAAAACCCCCACTTGGGGTCAACCAAAACCTCCAAACAACATTATTGCTGTCACAGAAAGTGGTGCATTTCTATATAAGCAGCTAGCTAGCTTGCTTGTTTTCATTTTTGGAACAACTGTTTTTCTTCTAGTCAAGAGTGTTAAGAAAAATGACTAATGATTTTTATATTAAATGAAAGGTTGTTGTTCCAAAGACATTATGCCAGAGATGTCGTCAATTACTGTAAAGGAATCCTGCTGAAAACATATTCCAATAGTTCAAATAAATTGTAGGTAAGCAGTAAGAAAAGGGAAAATGGATGATGGTATATGGGTTATGTTTTAAAAGCCATATATTGAGTTTAAACAATTCAGTGTAATCTTCATTATTCCCCAAAAAGCCTTTCAATTGTTTTATTCCTTCAAATGTGCCCTATTTAAATATTTTTCAAGCTTTACATATGGTATCTCTGTTATTAGCTCTGTAAAGTGTTTACATGAAGTCTCAAAATGCAATCCTCAAGGCACTGTAATTTACAGAGAAGCTAACACTGTCATAATAACATCTTTATCCTACAACAGATCAGAGCTTAAAGTAATATTGCAAAGTAAAACAAATCCCATTAAAGAAAACAGAACCACCAGCAATAAAATTACAGTACGCTGAATCTCTCTCATGATAGCACTATGGAAGGCAGGCTGGGGAAGGGTGCTGAAGCAGAACGATATAGCAAATGATGGGGAGGGAAGAGATTACGGACCCTGTCAGAAGTTAAATATAGATCTTTTCAGTTCTAGGTCACAGAGGAGAACAAAGCCAGACTTCACAGAATCACACAATGTTAGGGATTGGAAGGGACCTTGAAAGGTCATCTAGTCCAATCACCTTCTATATGTAGTAATAAAAGATTTTTGGTGGCTCCTGTAGAACAAGTCTACGGCCACACTAAGCCCAAAACTTGAGGAGTAGGTACATATTTTCTGCATTGCAAGAAACAAACTTCTACCACAATAAACAACAACACTGAGCAAATACAGAACTTCATTCCTGCAGCTGCTACTTGGCTGTGTTCAACCTGCAACATTTTAAAGATTTATTGAGTTTCTTTAGCAAATAAAGCACCTATCCCAGTGTGATGCAAGTAACAAGCAATAAAATGTCACAACTAACAGTGCAGGGGAATCATCAGGTAAATATATATGCTCATTAAATTATTCCTGGCACAAACCTAGGAACGCAGTGCTAGAGCACTATCAGGCTTTTGGGGCAATAAATGGAATTTTCTGCTCTATGGTTGCATCACTTCTAAGGGGCACTATCAGTGCCAACTTCTCCCCCCACCTTTCTGTGAATTACTGGCTGGCAACCCTAGGCTGGCTCATCACATTATTCATTGCACCCTCTCTAAGAAATTTTTTTAAAAATCCTTCAATATAATTACCACAGGAGAAAATCTGACATGTTTTCTCAAAATTTGCTTACTGAGTAAAATCTTAGATCCAGTGAAATGTTTTGCCATTGACCTTAGAAAGTCCAGGATTTTGCTCTCTTGCTATTTATGTGCATGTTAAATGACTGATACAACTCTCTTCATAGGTGAAAATAATTTCATCTTATTCTGCAGTCCTGAGATATACCAGAATGATCCTAAAAAGTCAGAACTTGCTCTATCTCAATTTGTCTGATCTACATCTCTACTGAAATTTCTTTCAAATGTAAAATATCCATCACTGTACTGATTGCAATATGGAAAAAGAAAATGTTGTGGAATAAAGAATAATTTTTCACAGAATTGGGAAGAATTCAGAAAGAAAAAGATGTTATAACAACCATTGCCATATATTTAGGACTGCATACCAGCTTTTTAATATGTTCACAATGTGTTCTGTTAGTCACTCCTTCTTCAAAGGTATTTTTTCAGATTTGAGAAGTCAAATCAAATTCCATCTGTCTTGAAAAACTACAGGTTTATTATTTTTAAAGAGTTACTTTCTCCTCCTTTAAATATTTAAATATTTGATGAACATATCTGCTGAAAATCAGAAATAGAATGTGGACAATTTTTTCAAAAAAAATAGTTCCTTGAAGCAAGAAATGCTATATTTTCTTATCGCACAAATCCAAGCACTTAGTCAACACAGTATAAGCAATACATTTATGATCATACTCAACAACCCTTATCTCAGGTGCTGAGCAAACTAAAGACCCCTCTTTGAGCCTTGTGACATTATTAAATGTTCTTCATTTTCCATATGAAGGAGACCCCTTAGACACAGATATTACTGTGGTCAAAAAGCCTCTGAAATAGGAAAAACAAGGACATGTGTCTCACAGTTTAAAAAAGCTAACAAACTAAACCTCAAACCCCACAAAACCAACTTAACAGAATATCTTCTTGTCACAGTTTAGGGTCA
>WEIS01034268.1:0-21659 GCA_013389965.1 Todus mexicanus | reverse complement strand
GGTTGTGTTGGTATGTGACTCGCTCTTTGTACAATCTGCTGCAGAAGCCGGGAGCCAACGTACTGCGGTTGTGTGCTGCGTCCCACTGATGCAACTGGCTTTGTGTAGGGTCTCGAGTACTTTGGAACATGCTGGCTTGAGTGAATAGTTTTAATTAGTTATATTCTTAGGCTGTGGTTTACTGTGCTGACTCACTTCCAGCTCTCTGATAACTTCAACACATGACTTCATACCAAGGCAGAAGAGCAGAAATTGAGGCCAGGGAAGATGGCAGCGCACGGCCTTGGGGCGGGCTCCTCCTGGGCGCTTGGTTTTTGGGGAAGCCGAGGTCAGGCTGCTCTTGGGGCAGAGAGCAAGAGGGACCAGGCTGGAGGTGATGGAGATCCAGCGACACCAGGCAGCCGCTGCCCAGACTTGCAGAGCAGTGGAGGAAAGGCCTCCAGTCTCCATCTCCAGTGCAGGGTTCAGCTTGCCCTTGGCTTTCCCCAGCTCCTGGGGCAAACACGGTGCTGTGGCTCGGGGAGGGCTGTGGGAGCCGAGCTGCCCATCGAGCCCTGCTGGGGCCCGTGGGAGAGCAGGAAGCCACCACGGCAGAGCGGTGCCAGGCGCTGTGCCCCAAGAAGTCCCCGCGTGTGCCCTGAAGCGTTATCTGTGGTATCGCTTCCCCAAAGCTATTTCTGAAGCCTGGAAGTTCTCACTAACCGGCTTGAACTTGTCTTGATTCGCAGCTGGTGCGGCTGGAGCACTAATGCCGCGCTGTGGCAGCGTGTCCCTTGCAGGAGCGCCTCAGCCTTGCTCCAAGGAGCAGTTTCTGGGGGGCAGGAGTGGTGGTTGTGCTGGTGGTCCCAGGCAAGGTATCAAACAGCTGCAGCTGGTGAGTGCGGTGAAGCCTGGACACCCCGTGCCCAGCCGCTCTCTGGTTTTGCTCCTGGAAATCCTGCAGTAGAAATGCGCCCTCTTTGGTGATCATCTGAGACCTGAAGGCCTCAGTTATTCCCCTGGCAAGCAGTCAGGATCCTTCCTTTTGCAGAGCACCTCTGCGCTGTGCTCAGCATCCTCCTGCCACGTGCCGTTTCTGGCTCAGACTTGTCTATCCTCTTCTTCCCACGCTGGAGCACAGTTCTTCTGGATCCTCCTCCCCATCAGTACCATGGCCTTCACCTCCTCTGCTTTCTGAACTGGGGCATTGGGGTGAAGTTAGACTTACCCCGTCGTGATAAAGCTTCCTGTGAGAGCGGGTCAGGATTTGTAAGCCGAGATCATACGTGTCCAGAGGAGCTCAGTGGTGGTTGGTACCCTGGGAGCAACCTGTGGCAGCTCCACACCTTCCCCGTGCTGAGCTCTTCTGCCAGCTCCGCACGCTGCCGGGATCCCTCTTTGCTCTACACTCGCTCAGTTTGAAAACAAGATGTTGATTGCGGTGCTGACCCCAGCGTGCAGCCGGGGCTGGGGAGCTGCTTTGCTGGTGCCGCTTTCTGTTGGCAGCAAGAGCTTCCCAGCTGTGGTCTCTGGCCACAGGTGAGACCAGGCAGCAGCTCCATCCCCTGCTCTTCTGCGACTCCGTGAGTTCTTGGCTGTTGTCTCTCTTGCCGTGCTCAAAGGAGCAGGTCCCACCAAGCTGGGGTTGGCGTGGAGGGCCGGGGCTGCGCCGCTGGGAGGCGTGGGGGGGTCCTGCTGTGGCGAGGAGCAGTTCCCCGGCACTGCGGCACCGTGGAGGATGTTCACGAGTGGGAAGGCTGGAGCGGGGAGAAGCTCGTTGCTGTTCCTCCTAATTGCTCTCCCACTTCTGTACTCGAGCGAGCGAAGAGCTGTCTTGAGCGGCATCCCTGGGGACGCTGCCTGGTTCTGTCATCCCCGGCAGCTGCACCGGGACCCTCCCCGCAGTCGGTCAATTTAAAAGGCATCCTTCTCTGTTTTGACTTGGTCCGTCTTCCCTTTGACGTGGGAGCGATCCATCTGCCTTTTGATACGGTGGAGGATGCAAGGGCTGGAGCGAAATCTCTCGAGCGGGGGCGAGGAGCACTCGGGACCCTTCCCACTGGTGCTGAGGAGCAGCAGGAGGGTGTAGGAGCAGGACTCGGTCTCTGAGCACCCATCGGGTCCTTCTGCCCGCGTGGGCGGGAGGCTGAGCTGCCCACTCCCGGGCCCTGTGCGTGGGCTGGGAGCACCGGTTGCTGTTTGACTCTGCTCCCATAAGGTTCCTCTTCTCCAACCCAAATCTTGATGGAGCAGCTGAAGTTTCAAGGGCTGAGGATGAGAAGTGTCCACGCTCTGCTGGAGGAGTTGGCTTTCTAGAGCTTCTGCATCTCAGCAGAGCAGCACTAGCTTGTGGTGAGCCCTTTTTAGGCAAGGGAGGTCAAACTGCTGCCCTTGAGGGGAAGTTCCTGCTGCAGCTCCCATGAAGGTGGCAGCTTTCACTACTGCTTGATCTTCAAGCGTGAGGTTATTCTTTTGGTTAAAGAAAGCCTTGCTCCAGACTTGCTGCTAGAGATCGGTGATAGAATTTGCAGGAGTTTTTTTGTGGTAGAAAGTGTGGGAGAGCTCCCCTGGTCAGTGTGGGTGCCTCTACGTGGTCCGGGGTTGCTTCAAGCCCCTGGTGCTGCAGTCCTGAGGCTGGGGCTTTGAGGGTGGAATCCTGGATTTCACCGAGGCAGTGGTTTGGGGCCAACTTGTGGTGGAGCAGCTGCAAACCCAGGTGGGCTCTGCTAGTGCTGAGCCTGCTCAGATCCCAGGGATGGGTGTGATGGAACAAGGGCTTTCCGTGGGCACATCTCACCGAGCACCAGTACTGCTGCAGGAGCGACGCTTCTGTCAGGGGAGTGGAAGGTTGTGCCCACAGTAACGTGATGTGGTTGTGCACAGGAGCCCTGTCAGTCCTTTCAAAATCAGCATCATCTAACCTGCCTGTAGCTCTTACATTCTGCTGCATCTTCCCTGGCCAGTCTGCGGGGCTGACGGGTGCTTGCTTGCTTTCGTATGAACCTGGAGTCCTGAATCTGCTAGAGCTGGTCCTTGAAGCGAGGTTTCAGCGGCTGCTTTGGCAGCTGAAGGTGGATGGTGAGGTGGTGTTTTCCAAGGTGACTTGTCCTTGCAGAGCTGCAGGCAGCACAGCTCCTTGCCTCTTCTCAGTCAAACTCAAACGTGTATGGCAAAAGCTTGAAGACTTTTTCAATGACCTCGGCCTGCAATTGCGTAGAAAGCATTGCAAGGGGCAGGGGTGCTGTGGGAAGGAGAGCTGCTGAGTTCTCTGACCTCAGATTGCTGGTAGCGCTTGGTGCTTCCAATGCAGGCACCTCCAGAGGGGGGTTGGCTCATCGGTTTGGTGTGGCCAAGGCCCAGCTTGGTGCTGGTGGCACCAGCTCTCTGGTGGTCGCTGGTGTGGTTCTGGCTCTGCAAATGGAGGCGAAGCGTTTGAGAAGCTCGTGCTAAAGTTCCATCAAACTCCTGCCCTCGTTGCACCCGCAGCAGCCCATCTCCTGAGGCTCACAGCTCCCGTGCCATGTGGACGCTGCTGGAATCCCACACAGGACTCAGCCCTTAGGACGTGGGGACAACCGAGCTCTGCTCTTAATGCTGTCCGAAGCTTTTTGGTGGTTTTACCAGATCTGCTCCGTCTGACTGAGAGCAGTCAGCCAGAATCCTTGGCTTGTGTGTCAGGCTTTGAGCGAGGGAGCGTGGTGTTTGTGTTGTTTTTCCGGGTATTGCTGTGTGATGATGTTGGGTCTCTCTCGGTATTGAGCCAGTTGACAAACGAACACCTAAATCTGAGAGGGGTGGTGGGACTAAGAGTTGCGTTTCATTCACGTGGTTACTTTTGGATTTAAAAGGAGCTTTTTCTGCTCCGGAGTCACCTATGAAATGTCACCGGAGAGCTGGTTTCAGGCTGATCCTGCTGAGGATTAAGATTTCTGGGCTTTGTATCTGTAGAAATAACGATGCCTAAGCACCGTCTTACCGGCTGGTCAGGAATTCACTGGAGAGTTGACAATTCCCCGAAGGAAACACACGTACAGCGGCAACGCTCGAGCCTTGCGTGCCCACCTGGATGCTTTCGTCCCCTGGAGAAAATTACCGGTTCAGCGGTGGTTAAACACTTCCTCCCTCCGCAGATGCCACCGGCTCCTCTGTTTATTCCGAGCCACGAGAGCAAATCTTTGAGAACTCTCTTGTGCTTGCACCAAAATGCCTGCAGGACCGGCTTGTGCTTCCTCTCGGAGATTTCTGCGACCCCGGGGCTGTCCGGAGCCCCGGGTGCAGCACCGGCCGTGCTGGGGCGGCGCGGTCGGGGCTCTCTCGGGCCCTCTGGGTGCCGGGTTATTAGCAAAAATCTGCATGCGGCAAACCCATCCTCCCTGCTCCGCCAGAGCCAGCGCCAACCCCACCGTTGCTACGGGAACGGGCCTTCCTGGGTTGGAAACCTGATTTAATTCGTTCTTCTCCTCCCCGCTCCCTGCTAGTTAAGACGTTCAGATGGATTTTTAAGTTACAAATATAATAGTCTTTCGGGTTGCGCAAGGAGTTCAAGAATATCTTTGGCTAATGAAAGAGCTGCCTGAGCTCTCCGGGGATTGAATGAGATTATTTTTTTTCCTCAATACCTACTATCAAAAGCAAAGTTTACAAGCTCCTGGGGGCTGGGGGTTGCTCGCTCTGCCACCTGCATGGATAATTAAGACCTTCCAGGTTGCCATAGAGAGTATTTTTGGATTCAAATATCACATCAATTGATATTTGGGATATTTTTCTGTAAAATTGCAAGAGGCGGAATGCTGTCTTTGTAAGGTGCACTGGTGGCAGGTACAGGAGAGGGGGCTTTAGCAAACCCCGTAATTTGCGGGATGGAGGTGACGATCAACGCTCCATCAATTTCTTTCCATTTGGGGTTTTTATAAATATTGTCCAGAATGTTCCTTTCCCGCTGGAGGGACTCGAGCCGCCCGCTCAAGGCGTAACGGGATTTTATGTAGGCCAAATCCTGGTCTTATAATGGAGCGAGCAACTTCAGAGGAATCGTTCCTCAGTTACATCAGCCCAACTGAAAATAATCTGGCCTCTTCTTGAACTTGGCGCACGTCACTGGGCGCCGCAGCTCCAGAAGAGCAGTGCTGGGCGGGGAATTGACCTTCAGAGAAGTTCTGCTCCTCGGAGCTTCCTTGCCCTTTTCTGCTTTCAGGCCCCTCTCGTTAGTGGTAGTGGCTTGTTTAGGTGGTGATGAAAATCAGAGGGATGTGTTGGGACCACAGCTCTGGAGCCCTGCCCTGAGTCCTGCTGCACTTGAGGGGGCTTAACCCCTCGCTCTGGCTGGTTCGGGAACTGGCAGCGCTGGGAAGAGCAGCAGCAAAAAGGGGTTTTGTTGAGCTTCTAGCAAAGAGCTTCTCTGCAATGACAGTCTCTGCGTGTTGAGCTCTTCCTTGGGCTGCATTCCGGGATGTGAACTGGGACAGCACCAGCAGAGAGGTGCAGGGGGTGTGCGGGGGAAGCAGGGCTGTGGCTCTGTGAACACCAACACTGGAGAGAGGAAGGCTGAGGTAGCGGGGGAGCCTTGGTTTGGTGGTCTCCTCTTCGCTTTGGGTGGTTGTGCACGCCTGTAGCTCTCTCTAGCTGCAGCCTGTCTACTGGGGACTGATGGGTGGGTGGACACGTGCTGGGTAGCTCGCTGGTGACCTTGCCCGTGCAACACAGCTCTGAGGGCATGGCACCAGAGCACCCGTCTGCAGGGTGGAGTTAGGAGCCCGCAGTGAGCTGTTGTGGTGGGAATAGCTGACGCTGAGCACAGAGGAAGCCTCCGGAGCTTGCTCTCCTGCCCATGGCTCATGAAGGTGGAGATGCAGCAGGCTGAGCAGCCAGGGACTCTTGCACGAGAGGAGCAGGCAGCTCCCGCTCGCCTCTGTGTGCTCCCTGGGAGCTCGGGGCTGCAGGAGAGGTAATTCCATTAGCGATGGGAATATGCTGGGCTCAGCCTTTGCCATCCAAAATAATGTTATAATGAAATAGAATTATGAAGTAATTATTATTAATGGCACCGAAGTTGGAATAGGGCTGACGCAGGCAGGCGAGTGTCGCGTTGGGCTGGTGATGGAAAGGGAGGAAGATGCTGGAGCTGCTGAGGGAGGAAGGACAATGTAACGCAGAGAAACACACGATATAGAAGGAGGTTCAGCCATCTAACTGCGCTCGATTTGAGAACCTCATTTGCAGCAAGTTAGAATCCTGGCAGAGCGTGAAACAGACAAATTTTTTTGGGAAACACCTTTTTGTGGGTGTGCGTTTGATGTTCCCGGAGTCTGAAGGGCAGAGAAGTGCTTCCCTGGGGGCGGCTGGCAAAGGAGTTTGCTGTCCTAGGCTGAACCTGCTTCCTCGGCTGTAGCTCCCGTCTCCATAAATCCCCAGATAAATAGCCTGGGCATTAGTGGGGGGATTGATGGAGGGATGACATTTATTCTAGCTTGAAGATCTGCGTGGGGGGGTCTCTGGGGTCTCTTGCAAATTTGACAGGCTGCCCAGTGTTTGGAGGCGGGAGCAGCCGGGAGATGCAGGAGGAAGGTGGGATGAGCCTGAGGTTTCCCATGTTACAGGGCTCAGAAAGCGGAGCTGGGCGAGGCGGTGGGAGATGCGCTCTCGTGCTGTCCTCTGGCAAAGCATCGTGTGGGCTTCAAAGAGGCCCTTTGCAGCCGGGAGATGTGGAGCGAAGAACCAGGAGCTTCTGTAGCTTGGGATGAGCGAGCCCCGATTCCGGCAGCGCTGGGTGCCGGGGCAGCGGGGTTGGGGCAGCGCTGCGGGCTCCCGGAGAGTTCGGCAGCGAGGAGCAGGCTCTTCACCCGAGCCTTTGCAGTATGTTGTTACTGTTTATATAAAAATAACAAACCTTTCCAAATATTTATTACTCTTATCATGTGCTGAGGAGCGGGTGCCGTGCATTCAGAAATGGAAAGCCGCCCCCAAGCAGCTGCCAATCTCGGGTGAGGCTGAATCTGAGCTGCGGGTGACACGGCAGGGCAGGAGCTGGCGGCTGGGGACCGCAGAGATGCTGAGCCTGGCCCGGCTGCGGCTGGGGCTGCTCCTCCGGCCTGGCCCTGTGGGGTGCCGGGGAGCAGGGTGGGCTGGTGAGGACCCTCGGGATGGTCAAGCGTGGCCACGTGGTGCAGGTGCAAAGGCGAAGCTGGAAGAAGGGTTTAAAATGAGCTCTGGTAGGAAAGGCACTGACTGCATCAGGGGTTTTCTCACGCCAAACTCTTCGAGCAGACACAAGGTTGTTTGCGGTGGCGTTTGGGTGGCTTTGTGGGGCACTTCGAAGGCAGCACAGTGGGGCAACATCCCTTGGTGTGGGAGCAGCCCTCGCTGCGGGGCCACGTGCAGCTGCTCCCTTCACTTGCCCACCCAGAAATCGGTCTGTGCCCACTAGCTCTGAGCCCGTCCAGCAGCAGGGCTTTGGGTACCTGCCTCCTCGCTCAGAGCAGCGGTTCTGGGTGCCCTTTAAGCTCACAGGAGCATAACTCTTCCTGCAAAGGTGTGCGAGAGGCTGCTGGACAAAGCCGTTTGGGGGAACATCTCTGTGACTGTCCCTGGGCTCTGCAGCTGCTGGGTAGTGTTGCAGGATGCCTGGGGTGGTTTGGTGTGTGTGGTGATGCTGAGAAGCTGCCCAGGACTGTCCAGGTTTTGGATGCCTCAAGAGAAGGTTGCCTGGAGGCGGGGTGGGATTTTGGATCCAGCTGCTGCTGCTGCTCCGTTACCTGCCCTGGAAATGCCGGGCTGGCCCTGTAAAGCCTGTCGCAGGTAAAGGGTGAGCATTGCTTCTGCTGAAGGTCGAGTTTTTACCCGAGAAATGAACCCAGAGGAATGCGTGGCAGGTCTCGGTGTGCAGCCGTGGAAATGCTGGTGGAGGAGCCGGCGTGTGTCGGTCAGGCTGGCGAAGGCAGGCAGCAGGCTGGGGGGCCGCAGCAGGCTGGGGGGCTGCAGCTTGCTCTGAGCTGGTCCTGCACCTTTCGGCGAGGTACTAGAAGCTTCTGTTTATTCTCCCCCCAGCTCTGCAGACCACTTCTTACGGCTCAGCAGAGACGGATTCTCTCTTTTTATCCTGCGTAGCAAAGGGAAAGCAGGAGGAGAGGCCGGTGTGACCTGGAGAGCTTTGCTGCGGGTACAGGAGCGGAACTCAGCCCCGAGTTTTTCTGCGAATTGCCCTATTTCGTGTTACAAAGTGCTGCATTAACAGCTGGGAGAAATTTCGGGCGAGCTTAAAGGTTTTTATCGCTCCGTTTAGTATCTTACATATGGCTTTTTTCCCCTTTGTNATTCTGCTAACCAGTAATTGCTTTAAAACCCAGGAAAACAGCAAGTGGGGCCGATTTCTTCCTCCCCTGCAATGTGATTTAAGACGCTTCCCTTAATGTGATACTGCAGGTAGTGTCTGATTCCGCCTTCTCAGCTGACCTTGCTCGCGTGCTGGTGCCCCGCGATGCTGCCGGCTCCACGGCCATTGCATCGAGGAGGTCTCTGAGTAAATCCTGCCTGGTGCTGAATCCCGGACCCTCCCTCAGGGGAACCTGGGGCAGAGCTGCCCTGCTCCCTTCCACAGCAAGGTGACTGCTGCCGTGCTCCACGCCGCCT
Organism: Todus mexicanus; assembly: GCA_013389965.1. Lineage (NCBI taxonomy): Eukaryota > Metazoa > Chordata > Aves > Coraciiformes > Todidae > Todus > Todus mexicanus. The sequence goes on along the minus strand of WEIS01034268.1, from coordinate 13,055 downwards.
GTCTTGTGGCATCAACAACAATCTTGTTCTAAACGGCTTTGGCTGGAGCGGAGGAACGAGCAGACACAGTAAATCTACATGTTGGAAATGTTATTTTAATATCTTATCCGTAGAGCCTCAAAAGCGGTGCCAAGTACGCCAGGGATCTTGCCAGCTGCAGCCCTTTGAATGTCTTCAAGGCAGTGATGCTGCCATGTAATAACAGCCAGGGCTCCAAACTGTCAGGAGCTAATGGCCTGTTTTCATGGCAGGAAAGACAACACAAGCCGCTGTAATCTGCTCCCTTCCTGCCGGGGCACAGCTCCGATGGCTGGGGCTGGGGCCGGGGCTGGCAGCGCCTTTCTTGCCAGGGTCAGCACGGAGGGGTTTTGTTGTTGGCAGACCTCTCCCGAGAAGTGAGCATCCACCTCCCGGCTGCGGCTGAGGTGAGCCTGGGCGAGCTCTGCAAGGTGCTCCCGAAGCCAAACCCTCGTGCCTCGGCTGGACCAACCATTGGCCTTAACCCTGTGCCTGGGTTTTGGTCTTTCCTTGCTGTGTCCTCTCAGTCCGCTTGCTCGCTGGAGATGAAGTAGCCACAGGGTGGCTTGTTAGGCTTTGGAAGGCAGTTGTGAATTGGTGGGCAGCTGGAGCTGCTGCCCGGGGCTTTGCCACGCTCTCCTTTGGTAGCCAAAACCCGGCTGCTGACTCACCGCGGGGGCACGACGGCGTACCCCAGGTTTGGGTTGGCAGCCTGTGGCCATGCTCGGTCTGGTGCATCTGCAGAGACGCCTGGCTGGGAACACCCACACGTGTCACCACGGCGAGTGTTGCACCGGCGCAGAGTCCCTGTCCCGACAGGGGCAGCTGCCTGCGAGCGCCGGGGGCTGCCCCTCTTCTTCCCCTCTTGGCTGCGGGGCACAGCCTGGGGCTGCTTGTTGCTTACTGGGGACTAAACGTCTCCTGGTGCTGCCCCTGCTTGGTGATGGGCGTGTTATTGTTCAGCCTGGAGAGGAGAAGGCTCCGCGCAGACCTTCTGGGGGCCTTGCAGGGCTTCAAGGGGCCTGGCAGAAAGATGGGGACAGACTTTGGAGCAGGGCCTGTGGGGACAGGACAAGGGGGGTGGGTTGAAACTAAAAGAGGGAGATTGAGAGTGGAGAGAAGGGAGAAGTTGTTGGTGCTGAGGGTGGGGAGAGCCTGGCCCAGGTTGCCCCGAGAGGTGGTGGCTGCCCCATCCCTGTCCCCATTGCAGGGGAGGTTGTTGGGGGCTCTGAGCAACCTGCTCTAGTTGCAGATGGCCCTGCTCCCTGCAGGGGGGTTGGATGAGATGACCTTGAAAGGTCCTTTCCAACCCAAACCGATCTGGGATTCTGTGCTTTGTTTGCCTGTTTTCAGATGGCTGGAGGAGGAATAGCTGCTGGTGGCCGTTGGGGGAGGTCCTTCAGTGGGAGTTGCTGTTGGAGACATCTCGGCTATCACAGGGCGCTCTGTGGCTTCCCCGGGTGTTTGGTGCTCCTGCCATGGCAGCCGGGATCTTTTTAAAGCAGAGAAACACCCAGGTCCAAGTGGCACTTGATTTTTATTTTTATTTTTCTTACCCTCATTTTAAAATAGGCTTAATGAACATGGAGCAGCTCTTTGAACCTGCAGCTCACAGAAGGCAGCTGGTGGCTGCCAGCCCTGCTCAGCCTCTCCTCCCTGGCTGGCTGCTGGTGCTTTGGTGCTGGTGTAGGAAGGTGCAGAGCAGGGGGGCAATGTGAGGCAGCAGCAGCCTGTGAGGATGGAGCTGCTGCCTCAGTCATGCTGGTGGTGCAGAGGGGCTTTGGGCTTCAGCCCCTCCAGGGTCCCTCCTCTGAAGCCCCTCATCTGCAGCCATCAGCTGCAGAGGTTTGGGCCATGCTCCTCTCACGGGAGAGCCTGGGAGAACCAGGAGCTGAAGGGAACCTCTGCTGTGCTGCAGAGCTGCTGAAGATAAGCCTGCTCTGCTGGCACCGAGCAGGAGGAAGTGGTTGAAATAACAAGATAAAGTCCAGTCAGCTGCTCTCCTCTGGCTGGGGTGTGGGGTGTGGGTGGGGAGAAGCACGATCCCACATCCCCTGGAGGCTCTAGGACCCTGCCTGGTCACAGCTGGCCATGCTGGGGAGCAGGCTGGGCTCACAGGAGCAGTTTCTGGCTTCCCACCACACTGGAGCAGGGATGGAGCTTCATTGCAAGTTGCCCCAGGGGAGGTTCAGGTTGGAGCTGAGGAACAATTTCTTCCCTGTCAAGGGTTCCCCAGGCTGCCCAGGGCAGGGGTGGAGTCCCCCTGATCCCTGGAGGGGTTTCCAAGCCGTGGAGATGTGGTGCTGAGGGACACGGGGCAGTGGTGCCCTGGCAGGGCTGGGGGAATGGTTGGTCTCTTCCAACCGAAATGATTCTATGATCTCCTGTCCTCTGGCAGGTCCTGTGGCTGTTACATGAGCTTGCAAGCTCCAAAACACACTGGCTAATTAATGTTCACCCGGCTGAGTTGGTGGGGAGACCTTCCTGTTGGTCGGGTAGGAGTGGAAGCGCTGAAGGATGCACGGCGCTGTGGTCTCAACCACTGGCTAGAGGCTCGGCTGCCCAGCAGGTGCTGGTGGCTTGCATGGCGTGAGCAGAACGTGGCATGTGAGAGTCCCCAGGAGAGAAGGGCCAGAGATAAACCGGGAAGTGTCTTAACCCAGCACTTTGCTGTAGGAAACCCGGGGCCGTGGCTCGGTTACACGGCACGGTTGTGACATTTCATGAATCCTGTGTAGGAAGCTTCACCTTAGGAGGACCTTGGCCAACTGCTGCTTTCAGCTGTACTTAAATTGATCTGGTACCATTTCTGGGTGTTCAAGAAACCCTTCAATCATCGCTTTGCATGCAGTGAACAAAGACTCTCAAGATGCAGCCCGCTCAAAATAAGCCAGAGGCGGCAGCAGGGAAGTCATTACAGTTTATACTGGGGGAAAAAAAAGAAAAGTTGTAGCTGTATTCATGATATTTTGTCTTTTTTTCCCCACTGTACTTGCCGAAAAGCCGAGGGCCTGTGCAGCAACCCCGGCTCCTGAAGTGAGGTGAGAAATAAACACCTGCAGCCTCTGTTGTTCTGTATGGATTGACTTGTCAGATCTCCCCGAATTTGGGCGAGTCTGATTGATTTGAAGCCAGTTTTGTAGAAATACACAGGGCAGAGGGGAGGAGGATGACAGACCCTGTCTCTCCCAAGCTTGGCTGTGCAGCACCTCTGTGTTCCTGAGCTGCTTTTGATGTTGCCTTGATCGAAGATCTGAAGTTCTTCACATTTGTAGGGCCATTTTTGAACCTCAGTCCTTGACCCACCTGGTTAGAAGATTCTGCAGGTAACACAAGTGCTCACGAGTGCTCCTGGAGGGTGACGGGAAAAGGAGAAATGGCACTTCTGGCCAAGGGTGCTTGAGAAATTTCTCACCCGTGTCTGGGCTTGGCTCCGTACCCTAAATAGCCTATCGCAAGGAAACGAGTGCATTATCTCGCCGTGCGTGCTCAGCAGAATTCCCCTTGCTGTAGTCTTCAGGAGCACAAAGCAGCTCAGTCGCTGGATCTCCAGTGCCACGGAAAATTAATTTTGATATCAGAATTGTGAAGCTTCTTGGCCAGAGGCTTGTGAGGAGAGTGAAATTCTCGCGCGGCTTTGCCTCCCGTCTCCGGGTGTCAATGTGCGGTGGGTTCAGGAGGAGGACACGGCCTGTTTGGGGCATCCCCGGACACCACGGTGCCTTGGGGCGGGTGATGTGGTGGGGGAGACCAGTGAGAGAGGATGGCTACAGCGCAGCTACTGCAATTTCACTGTAGGCTTGGGGCTGACCCCCATCCCATCATCCTGAGGTGCTCTAAAGGACATGAACCCCATGATTTTCTATGGGAAGCTGGTTCGGTGCTTGCCATTGTAGAAAAGGCTCCATGTGCCTTCGCGACGTGTCCTCGTTCCTGGGCTGGAGCCGCCCGTGGCTCCTGGTGCGTCACCGAAGCTCGCGTGACACCAGCTCTTTGGAGCAGATAAAACCATAACGTTCCTGAAGCGGATCTGTGCCTTCACGGGACTTTGAGCAGCAGCTCTCCCTGCAGATCCTGCTGAGGTTCACGGAGGGAACTTGCAGAAACCGGCCCACGTCTCCCTCCAGCAGCTGCAGGAGCCTCTGATCCCCTCCGCGCAGTCTGACACCCTCTAACTCCCAACAGGCTAATCCTGGGTCTGTGGCGTTTGAAAGACATCATCTTTTGAGAAGCTGTCATTAATTTTAAATCCCATCTGCAAAAGCATCCCTGGAGGTTACCCTGGTTATGTCAGACAAGCCTGACAAAGCTGCTGCAGGGGGGGAGCGGCTCCAAAGTCAGAGAGGGAGGGGTAGGTGCAGAGACCAAAAACAGCATCGTGGTCAATGCAGGGATTTAAAAATAACCAACTGATTGACCTGGGGGGGACAGACGGTGCTGGGAAGGGAGGGCAGCGGTTGCAGGCCCTTTTCACTTGATGCTGCAAAGGTTGTGATGGTCTTGCTGCGGGTGGAGGGAGCAGTGCCGGGGACCGGTGCCCACTGGGCAGCACCAGTGCTGGAGAGCTGGGTGGGCAGCAGGGTTCAGCTGGAATCGGGACAAGGTGGAACAGCTGGGCGAGGTAGTGGGACGTGGCCACGTGATGGAGATGATGTGCATCAGGAGATGATGGAGCACCTTGAACCGTTTAAAAGCTGAAGGATCCTTCACCAGCCTGGTGCCCCTGAGGTCTCCTGGCTTATTTGTAGGTGCAGGTTGTGCGATCTGAATGTTGCCACTCAAACTACCCCGGCCTCTGCTTTTGGAAGTAAGACAGGGTTTAGAATAACAAAATCTAAGACGGGTGTGTGCAAGGAAGAAAATGGGAGCGAAGTTCCGCTCTCTGTCTTGGAGATAAGTGACAAAATTCAGCTGTAACTGAGTGATGTTATTATCACTTTGGGGACCGGGTTCTTATCTTCCTCCCAGAGGATTAATAGGCTGTTGCAGAAATAACATCCTCAGAGCAAGCCAGCAGCCGCCTGCTGGGGCTCGGGGATGCCGGTGGGTTATCTGCGCCTGGGGCTGCCCCTGTCTCAGCCCTTGCCCGGTTCTCTGGGCAGGGCAGATCCTGCCTGGCTGCCTCTCCATATTTCTGCCTCCTCTCCAGAGGCTGACCTAGCGCTTCAATTACGATATTAAATTACCAGGTCACAGCGTCGAAGTAGGCTGCCGAGTTTTTAGCGATCTTCTCTTTCTTGTCATGTGCAGGTTGTTGTGTTGGTTTGGTTTGGGTTTGTTGGTTTTTTTTTCTCCCAAGCCTCCTTTCTATCTCGGCGCTTTTAATTGAGACCATCTGTAATTTAACAGATCACAACGGCGAGCCCGAGGAGCAAGGCGAGCGAGCGGCGGGTTGTGTAACGGGTGCAGGCGGGGCAGGGCTTTCGGAGGACTCGGCGCTCATCCTCCCGGGGCTGCCGCAGCTTTCCGCTGCCTTCCAGCACCTTCGCAAGAAATCCAGAACTAATTGCCAAGACTGTTTAATCTCATCCCTCGGGGCCTTGATTAATCATCGGGTACTTATTTTTCATTTCTCGCTGGTGGAGATGCTGAAGGTGTCGTTGATGGGTTGGGACGGATCCTGACGCCGTCGTGCTGGGTGCGTGTGAGTGGAGCTGGTTGCGGGCACCGGGGTGTCCCCAGGGCCCCAGGCCCTGTCCCTTTGCAGAGGGACCAGGCTCAGAGGGGGCTGCAGCACTTTTCTTGATGCTGCTGGTCCCCATTTGTCTGAGGTAGGAATTGAGCTTGTCCATCGGTCCTGCATCTCAAGAAGCCTCTGATCTGCCCAGCTTCAGCCAGCACCGGCTGCTCTTCAGCTCCCGCGATCACAGAACGGTTTGGGTGGGAAGGGACGTTTCAAAGTCACCTCGCCCAACCCCTCTGCGGTGACCCTGGGCCAGGGTCTCACCACACTCAGGGTAAAAGATTCCTTCCTTCTCTCTCGTCTAAATCTCCCTCTTTTAGTTTCAGACCTTCCCCCCTTGTCCTGTCCAAACAGGCCCTGCTCCAAAGTCTGTCCCCACTGATCCCCAGGGGAGCTGCTGGAGCATCAGCATCTCCCTTCGCCCGTGTCAGAAAAAGCTCCATGGGCTGGGAGTTGGGGCTGTCCCACTGCAGCCCAGCGCCGTCCTTTTCTTCACCCGAGACCACAACGAACTTCTCTGTCTGTGATGTCGTGAGGCTCGTGATGGGGGTTTTACGAAACAGGTTAGGGGGGGATGTTAACATGGGAAGAAACAAATTCCAGCTTGAAAAATTCCGTGTTCGTGTTGCCGCGAGGTGTCACCTGGAGCTAATGAAAGCTGAGGGAATAGCACGTTCCCCTCCCGTTCATTGAGGGCATCTGCCGGGGCCGGCGCGTGGGCAGGTTCACGGCTGGTGCTGTTCCCCTGGTTCTGTGCGTGGGGCTCTGCAGCAGCTCCTGGCGCAGGGGAAGGAGCAGAGCAGGAAGGTGTCTGCTGTTCCCACGTGCCTCGTGCAGTGAAACGCATCGGCGGCTTTGTTCTCGTTGCGTTGAAGTTCTCTGCTGGCCCTGGCCGCGTCCCGGCAGGTGGCTGGGTTTGGGTTCCGCCTGGTGTCTGCACGCTGCGGGGTCTGCGTGGCCACCCCCGGCCAAACGCTGGGGCATCCTGGCTCTGCCAGGGGCTGCTTTGCCTGGTCCCTTAATAGCTTTGTGGTGGGACTTGGCTGCGTGACCGTCCCTGTCTGCACAGGGACAGGGAGGAGAGGAGCAGATCTGTGGAGTGTCTGGGGCTGCCGGGCTGCTCTTCTCACTGCTCCCAGGCAGCTTTTTTTGGTGTGAGCAATTTGGGGAAGAAGCAGGAGCCGTTTGCCACGTTCTGGGTGGGGGGAACAACCGTCTGCCGTGTCCGGTGAACCCGGTGCCAGCGAGAGCTGCGGAAGCTGCGCTCCTGTGCTGCTTCCCACAGCAGCCCCTGTCCCCAGCAGCCCCCCAGCCCCTGCTGCCTGGAAGCGGCTCAAGGCGTTTCTCCGGCACATGCGGTGGGAGAACGAAGATCTTTCCCCGTTCTGGCTCTGATGCTGTCATTGTCCCCTTCCTCGCCCACACCTATTCTATAGCCGCGGATGATTGATGTTCCTCATCCCGCCTGGCTTCGATACCCTCGTTGTCATGCAGAGGATGTTGGCAATTCATTCCTGGTATTTCATAGAAAAGCTACAGACTTCTTTTTTTTTTTTAAATGTTTTGTTCGTATGTGCTCAAATCCTTCTAAAAGTGCGGGGCTGGGCTCAAAATATTTAACCCCTTTAGAAAGAAAAAAGAGGAACATTCAAGATGCCTCTCTTAGAAGGGAAGGGCAGAATATCCTTCGTCCCCCTGCTCTTCATCGCAGCTGCTGTGGGCTGCTCCCGCGTGTTGGGCACCACAGGCACTGGATGCGCTTGATTTTGTTTGATAAGGTCTTGCCCCAAGGAGTCCCAAACACTAGTTGTAACCCCAGGCTCCAGCACCCAATTGCTGCTGCTGCGGCTTGGTGTTGGAGGGTGATGGTTCCCAGTCTCCGGGCTGGGATTTGGTCGCTCCTGTGCTCCCTGGGCAGTGCCAGCAGGAGGGGGCAGCTCTGCTGCATCTGCCCCTACATGTCCTGTAGGGTCTGCCTGGCTCCAGGTGCCGGGGGAGCAGCGAAGCCTCCTGTTGCTGTGCAGCACGGCTGCGTTTGCTTTGTGCTTTCGCTTTCTTTGTGTTTGTGGGATTTGTACTCTTTGTATTGAAGATATTGTCCCCCTGCAAATCCTGGGCACTGGGGAGGCCGCCCCTGGAATCCTGGGCTCTGCTTTGGGCCCCTCCCTCCCAGCAGGACCTGGAGGGGCTGGAGCGTGGCCAGAGAAGGGCAACGGAGCTGGGCAAGGGGCTAGAGCAGGAGGCTGGGGAGGAGCGGCTGAGGGACCTGGGGGTGTTGAGCCTGGAGCAAAGGAGGCTCGGGTAGTTACGCTGCTGCTGGATGTGTCGAGAGCTCTCTGGGGTGTCCTGCCCGCGCTCTGGCAGCCTGGGCACTGCTGTGGCCAGGGGCACGGGCGGCAGAGTCCTGTCTGCCTGGGGTGGGGAAGGGCTCGGAGGCTGCGGCTGAGTGAGCCTGGGCTTGGAAATCAAGCGGGTCCTGCTGTGCCAAGCCACGGGTGGGAGATGCTGTGGAGACACGGATGAGCACCTGAGCGTGGAGACAGCACAGGCTGGAAGGCTCAGTCATCCATAAACTGCTAGAGGAGAGAGGGGGGGAGGAGGAGATGGCAGCATCTGCAGGAGCCTTCCAAAATACCCGGTGTGAGGAGCAGCCCAGATCATCCTGCCCGTGAAAGCTTCGGCACCTCAGTGCATTTTCTTCCCCATCCTGAGGCATCAGGACCACAGGAATGTTCCTGGGGAATCCTCAGCTTGTAATTCATGGAGGAATTGGGGAGGGGATAAAGGCAGGTCAGCACAGCCCAGGCTCTTGTGCAGCTTTGGAGGCTGCAGCAAGTCCTGCCGCCCACGCCGGAGCCTGCTGAGAGCTGGGCTCTGATGCTCCTATTGAGACGTGAGTCCTCCCCGAGCTGCCCCAGGCTCTGGTCCTGTGGTTGGGGCTGGGGAGCCTCAGTGGGTCTCAGCACTGCCAGTTCCCCCTGGCACAGCTGGCAGAGCCCCGGCTGCCGCCCCGTGCGTGGCACCGGCCAGGAGCGTGCACGGGGCTGAATTATTCAGTCCGAAAGCGAATCTTTGTTACAGCTCAGTACAGGAGAAATGCTGATGAAGTATTTAAAGTCTGAGCCGGGACGGAGCTCTCTGATGTAAAATTCATGACTTTGTGTCTCTGGAAATAGCCGCCAGCCCTGGTGTGGGTGCGTGGAGCAGAGGGCACCGCCGGCCGCTTGGCATTGCTGGCTTTGGGAGACGCGCCCTGGAGAGGGGCTCCTCCTGCAGGGTCCTGGGGCTCTTTGGACACAGCCTTGTCGAAAGCCAGCGTTGCCCCTCTTCCCCTCCCGAACAGAAAGGAGCAGAGGAGCAAGGGGATGGTTTTCTTGAATGTATTTAAGATGAGGTTGGATGATGTACTCAGGTGATGGGATGATATTGGGTAATAGGTTGGTGATAGGTTAGGTAATAGGTTACAGGTTGGACTTGATGATTTCTACGGTCTTTTCCAACCTTGTTAATTCTGTGATTCTATGAGAACTCTCCCTGGGAGATGTGGACAAAAAGCCTGGAGCTGATACGGGGTGCAAGGCAGACAAGGAGCCTAAAGCAGCGAGGATGTACCGGTCTGCCCTTGTCGAAGAGGGATTTGCACAAGAGAGAGAATTCCTGCTCCTCAGGCACATCATCCCTGAGCTCCTCACCTGGAAGGCTCAGTCCTTCCCATGGCACCGGGAGGAGCAGGAGCGTCCTCCTCTCCCTGCTGAAAGGGGAAAGGGCCTCGGCCAAGGGGCTGCTTGGTCAGGGTGGTCTGTGGCGTCTGTGGCAGGCCCCAATTCTGCCTGTGTCTGTGCCCGTGCTCCATCCCCTGCCAGAAACCAGCCTGGGATGGGTTATGATGGGCCAAAGTCCTGCCTGTGCTGTAGGGTCTTGTGCGGTCCCCGCTTCAGGAATTGCTGGCGGGGTCTCCTGGGGAGCAGGATGGGCAGTGCCGGTTGTCTTGATAATGGTTGGGAGATTGTGTAGCTTTAAAAAAAAAAAGTAAAATAAAATAAAATAAAATAAAATCCTGCCGCTTTTACTTCAGAAACAGGAGGAAATGCAGTTTTATCTTCCTGGCACTGAGTGACAGCTTTCTCAGGGCTAATTTGCAAGGCTGGGCCTCTTCAAATCTGTAATGAAAGTTCCTTTGTACGATTAGTGCAGAATTAACTGGTCGGAGCAGGAATCGCTTTCTTGGATTGCAGATCTTTGTCGCCGCTCAGGCAATCGGAGGCTCCTGGAGGAGTGAGGCTGGCGAGACCTCGCGGAAGAGAATCCTCATGTCTCGCTTGCTATTTTTTCCCCTCTTCTTCCTGAAGAAAAACACTTCTCCTTTTCTGTAGGAAACCCAAACTGTGCAGGAACGCCTTGTCACACTCCTGATCTATGGCTGGACTCAGCGTCTCCTTCTGCCCCTGTCCCTGGAGCCTCTCTCCTCTCCTCTCTGTTAACCCCTCTGCTCATCCCAGCTCTGGGTGCTGCCGAGCGGGTCCACGGTGCAAACTGGCCAACCCCTGGTGGCTTCCAAGGGATGGGAGCTGCTCCTTGAGCTCCCTGGGCCATGGCGGGGCAGGACCGAATGGGCAAGGGCAGGATTCTGTCTCTTGCCTCATCCTTGGGTCCAGTGAGCAGACTGACACCGGCAGAACCAGCGCGTCAGGCTGGACTCGCTGTGACCCTCCCGACATCCCAGTCCCTGGAGCTGTTCCCCAGTAGATTCCTGCGGGGAGCTGCAGTCCAAAAGTCCCCGAGCGTGGTTGTTTTTACTGTGTCTCTCCTGAGCTGACGACGGGAGAGCTGCTGGAGTCTGCTGGGGAGCTGAAGATATTTGTTGTGTTCTAAGAACTCCAGAAAGCTTTTCAGCAAAGCTGGGGATTAAATCCAAATAGCGCAAATTTTAGCTCAGCTTCTCTCGCCGCGCTGTAAGTGATTAAAAGCTGTAAAGCGCTGTCAGAAATTCAGGACTTCCCCTCCTGGAAACCTTCTTTCCTCTTATTTTCCGATTGCCAAGCTTCGCCGGCTTTGTTTGATGTAGGGAGGCTTATTTTTTGTAACACGGGAATGGAAAGTTGTGGGCACTGCTGGCTGGAGTGCGGTTCGGTACATCGCGGGGGCAACGGCGGCCAAGGCATCTGACCCCGGGGGTTTCTCGATGTAGGTGGATCAACACAAAGCTCTCTTAAAACGATATTTTTTTAAAATTATTATTATTATTTTAGTTATTTTGTGTTCTCCAGATTTGATAACCCACATCCCAAGCTGTTTCCTGAGCCTCTTTGTTATTTAGGTAGTGGAAGCGTTACCCAAACGAGAACTTCCACAGGTTGTAAGGGAGCAGCTAAGCACTGAGATATGCTCAAAATAATCTCCAGGCTTCATGCTATTAGAACCATCTGTGAAATCACGACTCTGTCAGCTCTCTGGGGAGGTTTTTCCTCCCTGGATTTGGTTTTTTAGATGAACCTTGTTGAACCTTCTTCTGGCTGTTAACTCTCCATCTGTCTGCCTTATCTGACGCACCGGATCTGCAACTGTTCCTGGCGCCTCCAGCCCTCTCCCTGGCCCAGTGGAGGTGGACGAGGGGCTTCCCTGCAGCGGGAGCCTGTATTCTGGGAAGAGCTGTGCTGGGGGGAGGCATTAGAGGTGACTTCCCTGAATTATTCATTTTGCGAAGGACTCGGGGAGAATTGATTGCCCCCTTCTTCAGAACATCAGGACAAGGAGTTCATGCAATGAAATTAGAGCAACAAATGGAGATCAAATAGGAGGCATCGGCACGTTCTGCGGCATGGAGTTGCTAGGCAGGGTTCATTCCTGCAGGAAGCCATTTGTCACAGCGTCTGGGTTTTTGAGGAGGGCTGGATACCTTCCTGCCAGCTAACGACGTTCCGTGTGGGAGATGAGGCTAATCAGATCTCATGTGGCAGGCTCCAAGCCGATAGCGTGCAGGGGTCAGGAAATGATTTATCATCTCGAGCCAGCCTCGCTCTGCTTGCCAGGGACAGGCAGGTTTGTGCTCTCCTGGCATTCTGAAGCCCTCAGCTGTGGGCTGGTGCCAGGGCCCCGTGCAGATGGCCAAGAGATTGTGTTGGGGTTGCTGTGGCTTGGAGGCGGCTTTGGGGCTCTCCTGGCTTTTCTGGGCTGTGTGGAGATGTGGTGCTTTTGGCCACGACTTTCCCTCCAGCATCCATAACCCTTCGCAGTCAGCTGGGTGGATCCGTGCAGCGTGGCCAGGGTACAGGACAAGGCAGTTTTCCCCCTCAGGAGTGCTTCTAGCATCCCAAAGATCTGATCCAGAGCAAGGTCTGAGTATGCTGGAGAAAAAGACCCGCTCTGATCGGGACCGGCTGCTGCATCAAACATCTGTCCTGGCAGTGACAACACAAGCGGAGATGCAGCTTCTGTTGTTTGGTTCTGCTGCTGCTTCTGTGCTGCTGCCCAAGATGGGCTCAGCAGTCTCAGACACTTGGAGCTTGCCAGTAAAATGCTGACCCTGAGCCTTCTCTGGGCTTTCATATTCCTGGGAACACCAGCGCTCATGTCGAGCTGGCTCCCTGGGTAGCCTGATGCGGGTATAAGGAGCTTAAAGCTTTGATAAAGGGCTTTTCCTGGGCAGAAGCCACCGGACCAGGAAGGATTTTGTATTCTAAGAGCGAATCTTTCAGCATTGTTGTACTTTTGGGCAAACTGCCCGGCTGTCTGCTTTTGGGAAAGCGTCTGAATGGAGACGGAGCGTGCGAGGTGAGCTGTGGTGCATATGGTGGGGAAGCTCTTTCGCATTTGTTTACGTTTTGTAAACAGGAGAAAATAAAATATTGGGGAGGAGAAGGGAGGTGCACGTGCAGGTGACGCGCAGCAAACAGACCGTGAACAGACGAGGTGAGACGAAGGTGGCTCTACCTGCGCTGCTCAGCACCGGCTGGGGCTGCTGCACGGGGGGAGAGCAGATATTAGCAGAGCCCCAGCCATGGTACCCCTTGCACGATGGGCTTCAGCCGCACGGGCCAGGTCTGCTCCTTGCGGGGCAGGGCAGGAATGGGGGGACCACGCTCCTCTGCAGCCCCCTGAGAGCAGGGGGTGGACAGGAGCATCCCCTGGCCAGGGCTGCCAGCTGAGCTGCCCAGCCTGTCCTGGCAGGGCTGGAGAGGCAGAGCTGGTGGCCCTGCCGTGATGCAACATCCTTCCCCGTCCCCGATGGCTGAGAGGATTTTATTGCTTTTACTGAGAGTGTTGGAGGGACAAGGGGACTGTCCGTTCCTGTAGGACACAACAGGGATGAGGTAGAGCATGAGAGAAACTTCTTTGGCCCAGGCTGCCCAGAGAG
>WEIS01034263.1:3177-22037 GCA_013389965.1 Todus mexicanus | reverse complement strand
GATTCAGACTTTCTGAGAACAAAATAAGGGAATCTACTAGAAATTTGTTTTAGAGATGATTATATAGTAGCTTCTATTTTGTCCCAAATCTACCTGTTTCAAACTACTTCTGTTTCAAACTCTCCTCTGCCTTAAAGCAATTGTCCTCTCTCTAACTTTGTCTTGCTTTCCTCTCTTTTCCTTCCATCTCTGTCTCACAAAATTTCTTTCAAAGATTTCCTAACTGATATATATATTTAAATAAACTCTGGCTGTTGTTGTCCCCTTGTATTTCACTTTTAAATTTATTGCCTCTATTTCAGATGTTAAAAAGGGCTTGCATGCCCAAAAGCATGGTTAATTTTTTCTCAATCCAGTTGTCAATCAGTTCAGTAAAGAGATACTGCCTCTGATGACAGATCTTTCTCTCCTGCTAGTAAAACCAACTGATTTCAAAGACATGTAAGAAATAAAATAGTGTACTATAGCTATCCCAAAATCTTGTTTACGGATATATTTCCGAGTGAATATCTATCTAGTGCTAAACAGAAATACTTGCTAAACAAAAAGCTTACATATTTTAACAACCTGTTCAGGAACTTATTTATGACCTGATGATTTAAGTCAGTATGCACAAATACGGGAAAAGAATTGGTATTCAGGAAAACCTAAGCAGCCCAAGAAGCACATAGACCCTACAATTCAATGATAGACTCAAATGCATCCTCAAGGTCAGTATCAAGCTGCTTGGTTGATCTGAACATGCACAAATTCAAGTATCCAGAGATATCAACCAACACTTAAATTGACATGGCAATTTTTGAGCTCTAAGTGCCAATTATTAGTAACATTTCGACTTACAGATTTTTGCTATAAAGCCTCAAAGGGACTACTAAATTCATTTTAAAAAGTTCGGGACAATTCTTCTAATGCATGGTTCTAGCAATATTTTCCTTTTAATTAAATTGCCCTCCTCATTCTAACGATAGTCTCTAAAGTATCAAAAATCTGTTGCATGTCATTGTTTTCTTGCCTGTTTTGTATTATTATTATTTATGAATCTTTTTTGTTTTACTTATAATCATTTTATTTCAATAAAAACTGATTAGCTATTTAAATGAGAGAATTATTGATGGGGTAGAGTAGATACTGAATTTTTATTCTAAGTTTCCATTCTTTTATTTGGACAAAATTTTAGACAATATTCTGAAGGTAAAACTGCAGAGAGATATTTCCTTTTTAAAAATAAAAATTCTACAGTTACTGGTTGTTTAGTAGATCAGTTCTGCTGTAACTAAGCAACTATACGATACTAGTATGTAAAGCCAATGTTAGTGTTGTGAATGTCACTAATGATTCTCTACACATACAGAAGAATGTTATATAATCTTTATATGTGTGTGTATTTTAGAGGCTAGAACATGAAATAAAGGGTTTCTTTTGAGAAGACAAGTTTCAGCTGGTTATTAACAAAGATAACAAAACAAACTAAAACACAAAACCCCCTTTCTTTTTATGGACAAGTTATCCTGGGGAGGTGGTAATCTCCATTACTGGAGGTCTTTTGGAAAAGTCTAGGCAAAGACCTTGTAAATAGATGTTTATAAATAGAATGGATTGGAGTATTTCGTAAAGTTCCTTCCAACGCCATGGTTTTGCACATTCATCTTTGAAGAAGAATTAAAATGCTTTACTTGCAAGCCAGCTACTCAGGGATCCTTATGAATTGTAACACACAGGTTCTTTGTTCACTTATCTATGAAACTATTTTAAATACCTTTTAAATCAGTAGAAAGAGTACTTCTCACCTCTGTATTTTTTGCATTAAGCCATTTTTAAAATGCATTAGAATTTGATGAAGAGATAATGATCTAAGAGAGTTTAGATAAAGAAACAATGTGATCTGCGGTCTTCCCTAAAGTATGCTTTTTTACATGCTGAAATTGAAACAGGCATTAGAAATAAGTATTCAAATGAGATACAGAGCATAAGAAGTAAGTGGAAAATACAAAAATATCTGTTAGAAAATGCTGAGTATCAAAAAATATATTATTGGAGTTAGAAATTTAAATGGGATTGCAAAGTAATTTGCGTCTAAATTGAAAATTACATTCCTTAAACTCCAAATTCAAATTCCATGAGACAACACTTATGCTCCATAAACACTATCTATTTCTTCTAATGCCTGAAGGTGAACCTTTGCAGATACCATAGTAGACCCATTTAACTTGCAAATTCTCTTGGCACCCATGTATTGTGCTGCCAAATACTCATCTACATTCATGAAAGCATTTATCCTGAGCAACTTTCATGACCCCCCATGCCCAAGTGCTATTGGTTGAATTGGCCATGCTTAAATTTCATAGCTCCAAATTACAGTCATCCTTGATTTTAAAAAATAGTTTTAATTAAGACTGAGAGGGAATCTAATTAATGTGTATAAATATATGAGGGCTAGGTGTCAAGAAGAAAGGGACAATCTCTTTTCACTTGTGCCCTGTGATAGGACAAGGGCCAATGGATGCAAACTAGAGGACAAGAAGTTCCACCTCAACATGAGGAAGAACTTCTTTACTGTAGGGGTTACAGAGCACTGGAACAGACTCCCCAGAGAGGTTGTAGAGTCTCCCTCTCTAGAGACTTTCAAGACCTCTCTGGATGTGTTCCTGTGTGACCTGTCCCAGATTCTATGGTCCTCTGGCACGGGGGTTGGACTTGATGATCCCAGAGGTACCTTCCAACCCCTAACATTCTGCGATTCTATGAGATTGATGGGCTCAGCCTTGGTCAACGACAAATCGATCTTGGAGCCAGCTGGCACTGGCTCTATTGGACATGTGGGAAGCTTCTAACAGCTTCACACAGAAGACACCCTTGTTTCTCTCCCACTATCAAAACCTTGCCTCAAAAACCCAATACAGTGCTAATCAATCAAAAGTAATTTCTAATCTAGACTACATGCTGCATCAAATGTAAAAATATTTTTTTTAAAATTAAACATCATCTGTAAAGTGACTATGCACATGATTTGTTTATATTATTTCTATTGATAACAAATCTATGGAAAAACATGTCTAGATTAAAGAAAAGTGAAAGGTATATCCTGAAGAAGTTTACTTGTTAGCTTTTCACTTAGAAAACAACAGGTTAATTAGGCACTGATGCATTAAAACATCTTATCTTTTTAAATTTTTTATCTTCATACTGGTCCCTTGCTCCAAAGCCTAAAGTATGTATTTATACGCACCACCCCCAAGTTGAACAGATGATATATTTTCCATTTACCTGTCAAAAGAGAAACATGGAAAGGGATAACTCACTTCACATCTGCTTGTCCTTTTTTCTTCCCCTTCAAAGTGAAAATTGCACCACCTTAAAATCACTTCAACACTGATAAAGTAAAAGTACCATCCTTAAGAAAATTGTAAGATGAAGTAATTGAAATTGGGACAATAGGATCAAATCTTTAATAACCAAACAATCTTACTATGTCTCAAAACATTGAGGCTGATATACAGCTGTTTTAAACAAACAGGATATTGTGGTTCAATTCACAGTTTTAAAATACATGTGTTTATGGCCACTATTTAATGGAAATTACCCTAATATTCTAATGATAATCAGTTCATTTACAATTAAGATTGATGTACTTAGAGTAAAAAAAGGAAATAATAGTTTCTTATATGTCAAGGGGAACAATATTTTGACACTGAAGTTGCTAGCATACAGTACTATACAGAAGAACTATGTCAGGCATGACCAAACAGATTCAGAATTCTACAGGACACACTATAAATGGTGAGAACCAGTTTGACATCCTTGACAACATAGAACATAGAACTTACTAATTTTGGAACTTAATGTACTATATCACCTCCACTTTTCTAATCAGTTTCTACAGTTTGATTACATGTCGTTCTACTTTCTGACATTGCTGAGGAACCTAATATTCTGTAAAATTAGGGTGGTTTAGGTGATTAAGAGGGACATTTCCAAATAAATTGAAACAGTAATACCTTCTAGAATTAATATAGAATATTTATTCCTTCAGAATAACATATTTATATTTTATTATATATGCAATTTTAAAGTATATAAAAAGGCAGGATGTAAACTGATTTCCTTTCCTTTCAGCATTCACTATCCTTTTCCTGCCCACTTTAAAGAAATATATCTACAGGGAAAATTAGCAAATTAATGAGGAATGCTCAGAAGTAAGTTATATTATTATGATCATGAACACATTGCATAGACAGAGTAATATGTATGGAAAAAAATAGTATTTAATTACAGAGTTGACACAGAGAAGTATAATGCATTTTCCATAACACTCATGCAATTCTGCGGGTGTATATAGCTACTGAAGTGTAATGCACAACCTTGTGAGCAGGGAGAGGGACATCTGTGGAAAGGGCTTACCAAAGAGAAAAAATCCCTCACAGAAAGACATTGAAAGTCAGTGTGTCTAGATAAAGGCATGTAAGAAATTCCGCAGGATGGACATGAATGTTAATTCCTGCCCAGCAGCATAATGGAGATACTATGTTGCTGCTCACTTGGAATTGCAAGATGTTCTCAACTATTTAGGATCACAACTCTGAAACCTTTGCCAAAGTTAAAGATTCACAGGCTTTTAATAAACGGAGGAAAAAATAATAATCACCTGGAAGAGTGAGTAAAATGAAAGAGAACAGGAGGAATCCTGTCTGACAGAGATCTGGTAGCAATCTGTAGATATGAAAATAAAGGAGAGACAAAAGAGGATTCGTGATGAGAGATATTTTTCAGTTGTCCTTTTCTCAGACAGCACAACTTGGTCAATAGATTTTTGTTCATATTTAGGTTTAATGCTACAGTAGGATTTGACATATTTCTATCAGTGGAAGAGCTTTTAATAGTTGTTCACAGACCAAGATGCAGTATCCGAGTTCAAATAAAATGATAGCACTACAAACCTTGATTTTGATTTTGCTTTCTTTTTTTTTTTTTTTTTTTTCTTTTTTGACTTCAAAAGCATCTCCACACAGACTAGGAGCCACGGGTCAGTGCGCTTCCTTGGTTCAGTCAGGGTAGGGCTAGACCCAGCCATTAGGGTCCTCCATGGGGATGGGGATCAGGCTAGTCTGGACCATTGGGATCAATCCTGGACCATCCCAGCAGTGGAGTTGGAGCTGGGGCCAGGCTTTTGTGAGCTGTAGCTGGAAAGCCCAGGCCACTGTCCCTGCCTTCCCTCATCATATATACACGTGCTAATGATGTATACACAGGATGAGGAAACCTGTTGTTACATGCATGTTGAGGTGATTTTTTCCAGAAAACAGAAAGAAACATCTAATGGAAGGAAAAGTAGAGTGCAACAAAGAGGAGACAGCAATCACCACTGGCCCATATAAACACAGACTTTGGTAAGTTTCAGAGCGCATTTGATATCAAATGCATATCACTAATGTGCTCTTGTGAAAAGGATGTCTCACTGCTGATAATGTACAAGTTGTTATTACTGAAGTTCAATAAATAAGGTACATGACTTTACTTGCTCTATCATTATCTAAAAGTTAACTAGATAATAAAAGTATAATTTCATTCTTATAAATTGAAAGGAATGGTTTAAGTACTTTAATTAGCAATTGACTGGATAACTACTATTATACTAAAATAAAAGCCAATTGACATGTTAATTTTGGGCAATTAATTGATATCCAGTCAACACACTATAGTCATTTTGTTAAACGCCAGTTAAATCTTAAAGCTCTTTGCGAGTTTAATCTATCAATTACAGAGCAAAAGCACATTTATTGCTGTCATGGATGGGTTAACTACAAAGCAACTAGGTTAGGTTTGTATTACATTTTAACTTTATTAAATCTTATTAAAATGGTTATGTATTTAGCGTACAATAAACATTCAATCTCAATTAAATAGTTGGATTTAATTAACTTCTAAAAGTTTTAGCTAGCTTCATCTAAAGTTATAGGAGAACTAGTATCTCAGGTCTGAGACATTAGCTGTTTGCTCTTCTTTCATCATTGACTAATATATTTAAAGACACATAAGACATCAAGACCATAAAACTACTTATTTTCCAACCACATCCATCCTCCATTGACTATTATTAACTTCTTATGATAGATCATTACACTTCATGTTCATGAAATTTTTTTCTGTGTTCGTTGATAGATACCTCCATGTTTATGAGTATTTAGATACTAAGCCATTTTCTTTGTGATAAATTATTCAAAGACCATTATACATAGCATAACTTGCCTTACCTTATTCTGTGCAGAACTAATTGAAAAAAAAATGGTTAACAAAGATAGTCATTTAAGGTGGTGGAGAACTGCATTCTATATATTTTGCAATGTGTTAGAATAAGTGCTTTTAAGTACAGATGCATATAAAGCTGATACTGAGTTCACCGTATATAAGTACCCTAAAAATGACTAAATGATATTTGATTCCAATATTTCTTTCAATTAGTGTTGTAAACAAAGTGAGTAGAAAGATAATGAGATAAAAATATGCATCAAATTAAGATGGAACCTGGTTCAGACAGATAATAATTACTTTTAGAATCTTCTTTTCTTGACATTGGAACTTTCATACTACTTTTACTTTACTCTTTGGGAAAAGTATTTTACTTGTGTAACTTGCGTTGTTGTTGTTATTATTGGTTTTGCTTTTATTATTATTACACTATATATAATATATATTTACTTATAAGAGGAAACAGTAAGAATGTAATTCAACATTCCAAAATAACAAAGGATATAATGAGTGGCAGTTGACTTTGTACCTAAATGTAAGTATAATAAAATGGTGTAACTAACAGGAATACATAAACATTTTCAATACTGTAAATGGCATAGGCAGACACAATCTAAATGCTCCTTCACACTGTTGCGTGAAAGGGTAGGGGGGAGGGCGAGCTAAATTTAGTAAGAGACAGATCCCCTTGTGTTCTACCCGGTCCTCAGAGGTTAGAGGGACCAGGGGGGGCTGGACTTATCTCTTAATAGGTATGCTAATTAAGAAGTGTTACTACAGGCCCAACCACCAGATTCACAAGCAGCCCATACACTGCAGGTCTGGTTCCCTCCTACAAGAGCAGTTGGATGAGCAAATAGCACGTTTTCAACTATAGTTCTGACACCACACGCCGTAGGCCTGATTCCCTTCTATGGGAGCAGTTGGATGTGCAAACAGCCTGTAAACGTTGTTATAGGCCCAACACCGGATTCGCAAACAGCCTGCTAAAAAGCAGTCAGATATACGAATAATACAATTTATTTACACTCGCAACATATATACAGATTCTTCGAGATTGCTGGTGATAAATATACTTAGCCGCAGAAAATCAAAATATAGCTGAGGAAAATACGTACAAACATACAGACATACAAACATATACTCGGTGTAGCTGAGGCACAAAATCTTACCAAAACGTGTCCCTTTTGGGATGGGCAAGGAGGGCACACCCGTCAGTCTGTCCATATACTTTGGTGTCGAATTCTCGTCCACAAAAAAGGTCCGAAATAGAACTAGTATTTATAGTTCAGGTGTCTGTTAATATGTAAAGTGTGGAGATGGGATTGTAGTCAAATTATTGAGTGGTTTAGCAGTTGCACAAACATTCCTTGATGGGTCATATAGCCCTGATGGTTTTCTGCCAGTAACAGGTATTGTGTTCCAGCCTCTGCCAGGAACAGTTACCTGCTGTGGCAATAGGGAGCCGATATCTCACTTGGTCCATCACATCAGTGTCAATACAACACTGATCATCAGGCCTTCACTTAGCCTCAGTATTTTCTGAACACTAGGTATTTATCAACAGTGAAGTCATTTCAATGGTCTGTGCATTTCTCCTTCCCACACACATAAGAAGTTGGAATTGAAATAAGCTCACCATCTTTCTTGTTCAATTATTTTTGTATATGCTTAATGTTTTCATGCTATTGTCCCTCTCCCAAAAAGAAGGGTTCTCCCCTGCTCCTGATACTGCTTACATTGCTTTTGGCCATCCGTGGCACCAGCTTTTGAGCCACATGTTGATCAGGTGCATTTTCCTCTGTCTTTTAACATTCTTCCCTGTCACTGGAGGGATTGTGGTGAAAACACCACCTGTGCTCCTGAGCCTTCAGTCAATCTCCCTAGTGCCCAGGGAGTTTCCTAGTGATGTCTCTAACCTGGACCCCAGGGAGGCAGCGGACTGCCCTGTGGGATTGATCTGACCAGCATATGCGGCCTTCTGCTCCCCTTCAGAAAAGAATTACCTAAGACAATGACCCTCTTTTTTCTTTACTTGAGGTAGTTCTAATGCATGAGGCTGACTGACTCACCCTGGGTAACTCCCTGCATGGACCTTCATCTCCATCCTCACTTGCTTGCCTCTCCAGTTCCAGAGCCCCAGACCTGTTGTGCAAGGGCAACTGGAAAGGTGAGGGAAGCTGAGAGGGGATTCGCTGCCTCCTCAAGGAGAGACCTGATTTCCATTCCCTCTCATCTCTTAGGTCCCCTCCTTTTGCCTGGTGGCAAGAAGTGAAGGTATCCTCTGCTCCTTGTGGAGCCTCCATCTGCTGCCTTTGCCTCAGGGGGTATTCCACCAATTTCTCTCCCTCTCACAGTCCCTGACACTCCTGAACCCTTCCAATTCCTTTTTCTGCTCTGCCCCATGGCTTAGCAGATCATTCCCCTGGTCAATCCGCACATAGGGGGTGTCTCTACCGCCCTTGGTGCCAGTGCCAGGCTCAGGCTCCCCCTGCAGCCAAGACTTGCACGGCACCATCTTGGTGTGGGAGATCTGGTTGGGTCCCCACATTCGTTCTGGCAAGGGCTTTTGGCTAAGTGGTGGCCATGGCCGGGTCCTCTTCTCGGAGGGTGATGATCAACTAGTTGAGTTCACCCCTCAAACGAGGACAGTAGACAAATTACCACCAGCTGAATTTACTTCTTGTACTGGCGGAGCTCTCAGTGTCCTTTCCACACACCCTGATGTGAAAATTCCAGTTCTGGGGTGGTTCCCGCTTGCCACTTGTTCATTTGGTGTCCCCCCAAAGGCCCTTTCATGCAGAAGGGGTGTCTCATTAGTGCCCATTGGCCATTCTCGCCTTGCTTGGAGATGCCGTAGGTAGTGCTGGCTCTGCACAGGCCTTTCAGCAGCCACCATCAGCTGAGGCCTTGGCACAGCTCAGCCCTGACCCGGCTGCCAAAAACCCCCAACACAGCTCCTTGCTGGCCCTTTGTGCCACAATTCCTTTCCCCAGTGCAGACTTGCCTGAACTGGAATGGGGCTCCTCAGCGAGTGAACCTTGTAAAGATTTTCTGCATGTTGTAAAGATTTTTATATATTTCTTCCCTAATTGTTTCTTTCAGAACAGTGTGTTTTCCTGAGCTTTGTGAGATATATATAAAAAATATGCTGTTTTCCCAAAGCCCCTCAATTAAGATAGTGCGTTTTTTCCATAATTTTATGTAAGCCATCAGATACCAAGAATTAAAAAAACCCAAACATTAAAATACATAAATCAACTTGTGAATGAAAATTATGACTCTACAATAATACACAACTGATATCCAAATCATTATTAAGAGGTCTGATAATTATAAGGGGATTTGAAATTAATAAATATATTATAATTTTTAATCTTTATCAGATTTTTTGGTGTGTGTGTTTTAGCTTGTGTTTAGAATCAGAGAGTGATATACTTAAGGAGTAACTGACTGCAAATAAATTTGTAGCTATGTTTCATGTTTTAACCACAATATGTGTCATTTATGTCCTATTGAACTATCAGTCTAATGAGGTCCACAGGTAAATCTTGAGTTGACTCAGAGATAGTAGGAAATGTCAACTTCTGTTCTGGTAAATGAGAGAGTTGGATATACTCAGTGGGGAACAACAGTGTTGTATTTAACAAATAGTCATGATCTCTTTCTACTATGACACTCAAAGATTCAATCCACAAACAGGCCAAATGTCACATTTAATATTACTATTTATACACAGTTTAGTAAAGTGATTTCTCTTTAAAATGTTTTACTCATTGATACTTTACTCTTCTTCCGTAGATTAAGGGAAGCTAAGATAGATAAGTGTTTAAAATAATACCTATTCATTACTCTATCAAAGCATGCATCGTTTTTAAAAAAATAATAAAAAATAAACCAGTCAATACTGCTGTTACACAATGCAGCACAACAGTTTCATGTATGCTGAATGGCAAAGAGGAAATCTCAGATTCGGAGGAGAGAAGAGTCGCCTCTTCGATTATCATTCTAATCAAAGATTGCATTCCTAATAAGTATACCTTCTTCTTTTAGTTGAGTTTTCATGTGAGCTGTTGTATTTTATCTGTTAACACTTTTAAATTCAGTTTTACTCTGTTTACATGTTCTTGGTTTTGTTAACTTGGAAAACCCAGGGACTATTGCTATATATGTTCACGTTTTAAAATGTGAAACTCTGTAATTTTTTCCTTTATTATTGCTAGTTACCCATATTGAATTTTATCTTAGGTGTCACTTGTATAACATAATCACAGCATTTCTACCTCTCTTAAAACTATCTGACTGAACAGTCCATTGATGCTTAAGCTTCCATCTCTTGCTACTCAGGTTTTCTGTCATAGTTGTCCTGAATCCATGCCAAAGAGAGTACCCATGTTACATTCAGTCCACTGCCCTTTTTTCCACAACTTCATTAAAATTTCTGAACCAGTACTTAGCCATTAGTAGCAGGTAGCTTGAGGGCCTTCAGTATTTTGTTCTACAAGGCTTGAAATTTGTCTGCATAGCGCTTGGTTCACATTAAGTGAAAGTTCCACTAACGAAACAAATGTGAAGTGAGAAATGATTCTACTCTGGAGGTACAAGTTCTACAACACGCAGAGATGCAAATTTTTTGCAACTGCAACATTTTATTGCAAGAGCAAACAAATTCAGGATAAGAAGTTGCAAAAAAAATAAAATGTGGGTAAGCAAACTTCAGTAGTGGTATATTTTTCTGATAGATAAGGAAACAAAAACAATTATTTAGATACTTCAGAGAAAAGGGTAAGATAAAGGGAAAGGTAAGGGCTCTAATTATCAGGAAGGAAATACACTGGAGGGGAAAAGAAGTCGAATTTCTAAATACTTGCTCTGCTTCAGTTCACTCAAAAGGACTCTTGTGTAAAATGATTAATTATGCTGGGAGTAAATGAAAAACATAAGAGAATAGACATCAATGCTGTTAAAAAGCAGATCAGAAAATACCTGGACCAAATTAATGTTTTGAATCAGTAGAGCCAGATTAAATCCATCAGAGAGTGCTAAAGGAATTAGCCAATGAACTTTCATAGCCAATGGCAAATGATTCTACAGAACCCCAAGGACATCCTAGAACTGCAGATTAGTAGTAACTTGACATCACTTGTCAGAAAAAGATCAGCTGAACAGCGATGTTCTGAAAAAAAATCTGAAATACATTTGAATACGCAGTTTGTTATAAAGAACTCGGTCATTCCCAGTTAAAATACAGCAACTACTGTTAGAATGGAAAAGTGCAACACAGAAAAGTGCTTGACGTCCAGGTCACAAATGACTACTCTTAGAACAGGAATATTTAAAGAAATAACAAACTGGGGAATCATACGGACGTATGTAGGTACATTTTAATGTCTTGTAACACATTACTGTGACAAAACACGTGTATAGACCCCAATAGCTTTGTCCTCAACGTACTTTCTTTGTGGGCGTGTATACAGCGGAGTGTGTGTGACTCTTTTAACTCTTAACACTTCTATACAGTTGCTTTTGATGCAAAAATCATGGTTTAACATAACTTTCAGCTATGAGCAGTCTGAGCTCATTAATCATTATAATTTTAAATACGAATAAATGATATTTAAAAACACTTTTCTCCATTCATTTGTAATTCTTCCATGCAGATAGTGTTGGCAGTTAGTTGTGGTATAGGAAATAATAGATGAACTCTAATATTTGCATATTCCATTTTGGTTTTACAGTAACCATTCTTTTTTCACAGAAGAAGTTACTTTTAGAATTAATTGAGAATCTTCAATATTTCTCTTTTTTTCTCAGAACAGCCTAACTAAAAAAAAATAAAAATGTTAAGATTGTCACATCTGAGAAAACAGATGTAAGTCAGTGTCATAGAACTAACACAGGTCACATCTTGACCAGGTTAAAATCAACTAAAATTGTGATTCAGTATAGTTTTTGTCTCAAGAGTCAGAAGCATCTCTTACATTGTTAGGAAGCAACAGGCAAGGGAAGCATGTTCATAGTACATTTTTAAAGTACTACATTAGAATCTTTAAAGGGGTACAAATGCACTCCCAGTAGTTAATTTTCTTACCCAAGAGCTTCATTTGTTCAGCTGTTTCCACCTCCTTGCACGAGCGCACAACCTAAATTGCTTTTTCCTGCCTTTTTTTTTTCTAACTCAGTATTTTGTAACATATTTGATCTTCATCAGCTTTTGCCCGATCTCAGTGTTGATCACTATTATACAGTTTAATATATGGACAAAGAAACAATGTAGAAAACAAAAAAATAAAAATGGATGTGGATTTATGGCTGAAAAGATAAGAGACAAACAAGTTCCATCTGCTTCTCAACAGTATTAGATGTTTCCAGATGATATGGACATCCGAAGTAGTATCACACAGTTGAATTGCTGAAGCACTGAGAGCAGAAACATCAGAGACTTCTTAGCTTACAGTAGCATGCACTATGAAAGTCAGGTAATAGTTTTCTTTGGCCAACAAGATCCAAGCTCTCCAGTGCCTGAAGGTCAGCGCTAATGGGAACAATTTGTTTTTGGCACTGTTTATGCTTCTTTCACAGTCAGGCACAAGGCGGCTGTTGGTTCGAAAGGTTGGGATTTTGCAGTGGATTGATCTTTTAAACCACTTATTTATTAGGAAATAGATTTTAGTACATACATGAGACATTTATTTGCATGGCATATATGAAGGGCATAGGTCAAGTCTTCAGGGTTCTGTCAAAGAACAAAGGCAGATGTGTGAAGGAGTGAGTGGCAATATCTGAATGCAAATAAGAAGGTTGGAAGATTACCTATCAAAAAGTGTTGCACTGGGTATTTAGGACTGATAGTAGAGAGCAGATGGATTTTGACAAAGGAGCAGACGGATTTTTGGTTGATATGAGAGGAGAGCTGTCAGAGTACCAGCTGCGGTTGAGGAGGAAGGATAACCAATTAATTGTCTGTGCCCTTTTTTGGCAGATGTCAAGTTCTACTTTTATTTACAGAGGAAGGCATTCTTTAAAAAAAAGTTGGAGTATTCTACGTCTCGTACCATAAGAAAGGAGTTATCTTCCCCAAATAGGTGGAGACAGAGAATGAATGGTGAACTGGACTACACAAATCTTTGTTGGATATTTCCCACAGGATATCAGATAATTAAGCTGCAGTTTAATTAAACTACATTCTTCATATCTTGCCTTTCTTTCTGAATATGCTGGATGTGCGTGTTTTCTAGTAAACCATGAGGAAAAATGCTAGCAGGAACTTTTACAGCAAATCACATGCACAATGTCATTATTGTCTGCAAACTAACTAAATTGTCTAATAATTGCTATTTCAGTGTGATGAAACCCCACATAAAATAGTTCAGAACAATAGACACCTGTTTTCTTATGTAGTTGATGTTCATAGAGTGGAAAAGTTGAATGCGATAATAAGGACTGCAAAGTGGAATACAATAATATCACTTTTGCACTTCTCTAGAGCCAATTATATAGTTCAGTGAATTAACAATTAAATAACTAATCTGTTCAAGAAAATAGATAGGAAACCATTCTTAAATGGAGAATAACTACAAAGAGGCTTAAAAAAACCCTTTAATTCAACCTTTATGTCAAGATTCAAATATAACTTTTCCCCTTACTTTCTGCTTTTCTGTAAGTGTAGAAGGTGATAACTACAGTTGCATATAAAGGCCAATTGCTACTATGAGTCAAAATCCTCTCAAGATTCCTAATTCCTTTTTAATGCATCTACTACAAAAATGAGACAAATACAATACTGTAATTGTAAACATACCTCTCTAAGACGACACTGAACAGGACACCAAGTATATACCTGCACAGTGGTTTAGTTCAGATAAGGAGAGTACCTTTCAGACGAATCTCCTAGGAGACTCCATGTATAAAATACCTGTATTAGCAAACAATGTGGGGCACCTAGGAATCAGTCTGCAGAGTAGAGTAGGTGCAGCTGAGGATCTAATGCAAATGCTACAGATTTTTTCTCAAGGTTTAGGGAAAAAAACAACTCCTCATTGTGGTTTTTAACTCTAGTCTTGCCCTGTGAAGTGAGTGTCTGTTAACAGTACAGTATAAAGGAACCAGTCTCCTCAGCACCGGGAATATTTTCCTTTCCCCAGAAGCAGGTGATGCTTATTGATTTGTACTGAAATCACTTACAGCTAGATTCCTTTCTGATAGGCTGTCTTCTTCACAGGTACTTGGAGCTAAGATATAATATAAACCAGATGACATTTCAGCTGAGCAGATGACTAAAGATGCAGTGCTCACATGTTGCTGTTTTTTCTTGAACTGTGTATCTTTAGCATAAGGAAAGAGATGCTATCAGTCAATTTCAAGGTCCAAATTCCTGACTCTTTTGGTTCTAGCTTAGTAAATATGATTTTTCCTATTACTAGTAAAAGGCCATGAGCTTTGTAGTGACTTAATAGCATTACGTCTTGTCTGGACTTGTTTGTCCCTTGCTGTATATCATCTATATTGAAGATCTGAAATAATTGTCAAACACAAAAGAGCAGCACTTTGTGCTAACTGAGGCTAGGAAACAGTTGTACACCTCTCCGTTTTTATCTGCAAGCCCATGAGAAGGAAAGAGTGTGTGATATGAGAACATATCCTGAAAAAAAGAGAAGACATTGTTCTTGCTTAATGAAATGGAGGCAAAAGTGATAGACACCATAGGGAAGATGAAATTACCTGGCCAGATTTACCCAAGTCTTTTGTGGTGTTGGATTTGGAATGACTATCATCCTTGTCCTGGTTGATTGATAGACTGGTGACTCTGATACAAAGTCTATGATAATAAGCAATGAATGACTGGGGATATAGACCTTTAAAGAGTAAAAGAGTAAACCTTTGTTGCCATAAGGAAAGAATGCTTTAAAAGAAAGTTATTATGTGAGTAAATATTCAAGTAAAATATGGTGCACACATTCAATTCTTGTTTTTTAAATAAAAGTAAAAAAAGATTATTTTTTTTTTGCATGTGACCCAATGACAGTTTTAAATATAGGAGATCAGAAAAAAATATTTGTAGGAAAAGCTGTAAGAAATATTGTTGGTCATTGAAGATGTTTGTTTGTTTGTTTGTTCTTTAGACCTGATATTCCTTTAGATTTTTGCTGGTTTATACCTACAGTACATGAGAATATGTATTTTAAGACATGAAAAAAAAAACAAACAAACTTTATTCAGATCTGAGTTTTCCCCCATTTTTCTCAAAAATTCTCAGAAGGGTAGGGGATTGAGTGAGAATCACAGGTAGAGAGATTAACAGGTCAAAATACCGGTGAATGTTCTTTTTAGTTGGCTGAGGGAAAGCTGATCATTGTAACTCATCATTAATTCTGTTCTGAACCATATAGTTATCCCTACCTATTGCATCAAGGAAAATTTTAATCCTTTATGAAAGGTTCCACTTAAGAGGAATAAATACAGAACTACAGCATCTGGAACTCAGCTAAGCACTCGGCTGCAAGACTAGATTCTATCAGCAGGTATTCTAAATAACTTAAACACTTGCAGGAGAATTCAGAAATTGAAAAGGGAATTTATCTAGCTAGGGATGAAACTGGAATCCCTCTTCTATTTGCTGATGAACTAATGAAGCAATTTGTACAGTTCTCTGAAAAGCCGGTTGTGTTTTATTGTTCTCTTCATTTTTTCCTTTGTGTATCTGATACAAGATTGTCATGACTGCAACAGAATAATTTTATGAGTTTGTTACATTTGTGTAAGAAATTTCTAAAGATCTTTTTGTGTTAGAATCTCATTTGTTTATGTTGCTGCATCTGGCACAGATAACTGCTGTATGCTTTTCCATTTCATTCTGTGGTCGGAAGCCTGTATGTTGGTGGTGTCAGCAGCTGGAGCAAGTGCAGGTGTGCAAGCAAGATTGTGGACAATAGTGAAGATTAAGTTGGAGAAGTCAGCAGGTGACCTGGTAAGGGAGCCAGGAGAAGTGTATTTTTCTCTAAGGCTGAGTCCACAGGAAAGGCTGTCTATTGGAGGGATGAAGGGAGTCATGGCCAACTGTTGGAAAGATTGTGAGGTTTGGGGATCGACTGAGAAATCTGCTTGCATTTGTGTCGTGTCTCTAGATGAGAACTGCCTGGGAAGAGCAAGGATCATGGATGGGCTTTTGGATGGACTGCATATCCAAGGCTAGCTACTGGGGGATCCACCATGTGTGTATCTGCATGTGAGCCTTTGACCCTGGGGGTTCACATGTGCCAGCAACTAGGGAGACTAGGATAAAAGAGACTAGGGAGACTGGGATAAAAGTCGGATACTGGTTCAACTGGGTGTTCGAGCTCATCTGCATATGTATATGTGCATTTATGTTTATATGTATACAAAAATATATCCAAACATGTAAATATGTGTGTGATTCCCACCAACAGATCTTCTTCAAGTTCAACCAGAGATCGGACCAGGATGAGACCATTGGTGCTGTTTGTGTTTGTGTGAAAGTTGAGTGTGCCTTTCTGTAAGGATTCATGTGACTCACATGTGGCCATGTATATATATTGACCATATGTATATGGTGGGTGTGTGTGTTCAGCCTTGTTACTTGTTGGACCTGTGGCTATGGAGCTGCAGCAACTTCCTCTCTGCCAGGCTGCTGGATTTGGCCTCCTACTAATGAACATCTGTTTCTCTAGCACAAAATATGGTTCAGGATTTGCAGAAAGAGGACAATAGAGACATCAATGCATCATGGATAGCTGATTTTCCAAATTTAACTCTCTTATTATTTATCAAATGTCCATAAAAAGATTGTGATTTTTGCAAGTCATTTTATATTTCAAAACTACTTTAACTTTTAAATAAACACAGTTCAGAGTTTGAAGTTCACAATATAAAGTAATTTCTTTGGGATTTTGTCATTTAGTTTATGTTCTTTAATTTCTTGAGAATATAAATATGTTTTACATTGCTGTTTTGCATAAAATGACTTTGTGGTTGTTTTCTGTTAAGATCCTTGAGCCATTTGACTAGACCTAACAAACTGACCACAGCAAGTGTCTGTTATTGTTCTGGTTTGGGTTAGAACAGAAATTCTGTTCTATGACTTTTACTTTTCAGCTAAGTCTGTCTGAAGTCAGCAGCATGTTTACCAGACAGAGTCTGCTTCTAGATGTGATAGCGCTCCATGTTTATAGTTAGTACCAAGGATTGGTATGTGAACCAAGGTCATTGATAGACTGCGTACCACATGAGGGGTGCAGAAAAGAGAAGGCTGTACCCTCAGGCAGGAGCAACCAGGACAGGTGACCCTAAATTAACCAACAGGGATATTCCATATCCATATACGTCATATTCGGTATAAAGCTGAGGGATCATGAGGGGCTCGTCCCTCTCTTGCCCCTTCTTCTGCCTTTCACCATTCTACCTGTCGCCATCGTTTCCCTGAGATTGAGCTGCTCTCTCACCTTCGGGACTCTTCCTCACTCAGTTTGGCCTTGGCAGCTTCAGCTTTGCCCTGAGGCCTCTGGCCCCAGTCTCAGCCTCCTGCTCAGGCTTTGGCTGGGCTCCAGATTCTGGGCCACATCCCTGAATCCAGCTCCCAGTTCCCGTCTGCTGCTGGGCCCTTCCACAGCATCAGTGGTGACGGTGACGTATTTACCATCTGCGGGGTTGGGTTCGATACTGGTTTTGTACGTATTTGTCTATATTTACCTTTTATTATTACTGTTATTATTATTTTCATGTTATAGTAAAGCTGTTCTAGTTTCCTTTACTAATCAATAGGTCTCTCTCCTTTATTTCCTTTCTTCCCTTTTTGGGTGGGGAGGGGGAGAGAGCATTCTGTTGCAGGTTTGGCGATGCCCTGACCCCAAACCATGACAGCTATATATGATTCATCATATAAGACTTGTTATATTTTTATCTGCTTCTTCATGGGGTAATATAGCCTTCAAAGACTGTCACTAGACCTACTTAAAATGAAATTAATTTTGTCACAGAAATATTTTGTTGTATCATGAAATAAATTTGAGGACACAAAATTAATTTTCTACCAAGACTCCCATCATCAAAATATTTTCATAAATGAGAATAAAATTAGAGAGTGTGTATGCAGTCAAAGAGAATTAATAAATGATTAAACTATGACAGTACTTTAAGTGTATTTTTCTCCCTACTCACTCAGATAAAATTATGATAATACTTATTGTTAAAGTCAATTTATTTTCATGTTTCACAGACCATTGCTATAATTATATATGACTTCTGAATGAACCCAGTAATAAGACTCATGTTTAAAGTATTTTCTTCTGGTTATGTTATTAAGAACACAAAATGTTATCAGTTCTACCATCAGTTATATTTTGTATCTGAGCAAATCTACCTGAATGAGTGGAGTAGATTAGTTGGGTAGCTTTAATGAAATTACTCCACAGCAGCTGAAGTTTGTTCTAGAACTAAAACTGGCTTCTTGACTATAATTAATATGGCCCACAGATTTAATGATCGGGGTTTAGAAGTTCCGTTCTTGTTTGTTCTGTTCTTATGTTTGTTTCTACTTTTTAAACTTCTGTTTGAAGTTTTAGTGATAAACATAACACAACAGAAAAAGCACAACACAAAAA
>WEIS01034262.1:899-12628 GCA_013389965.1 Todus mexicanus | reverse complement strand
AGTTCTTCATTTGGAGTAGTCTTAATATTAAATCGTGGCTTCCTTAAGCAGTTTAGATATTATTATTATCACCAAAGATATTCCATATTTTTTTCAGATTTCTTTTTATTATAATGTTGCCAGCAGAGAACAAAATACTAGCCATACAAAATACAATGTTATTTATTAGATCTTTAGTGCAGCCTTTAGATAATTATCATATACTTTCTTGAATTTCTCCTTTCCTCTGATAGTCTTGTCACTTTCTCTGAAGAAGAGGGAAGTTTGCAGTACAGGGCCAGGAGAATTCTTAAGAATATCTTCTGGATTAAGATCAAACTGAAACTTATTTTGGAGTATCACCACGTATTCTAAGATAGAGAGAGAGATTATCACATCTAAGCAGTCTTGAGGATGTAAGAGTAATATAAGCTTTAAGTAATACTTTCATATATATTCTAAAGTATCAAAGGGACCTCTAGTCTATGAAGGGCCATAAGTTCTACCTCTTAGTCTCAGCTTTGCCAATTTATGTCTCTCCACTGAAGAAATTAAAGTTGAGAGCACAGATGATACATATTTACTGCAGTTTATATAAAAACATAGAGGGGAGTCAGAAGAAGTTTTGTGGTTGGATTTGCAGGGAACCTTAAGAGAGGAGCAGAAATATGCTGAATTTCCAAATTCAGAACCCACCGTGAAACAACCCATCTAAGTTACGCATGGGTAAGTCAGCATATTAAACAAACATTTGTGAGTTACACTATAAAAAACCAGGTCTTTAACAAAAAAAAGTGTTAGCAGAGCTTTACTTCAACTAAAGCCTTTTTTATTTCTTATTTTATTAGAAGTCTCCTGGTGCATCACTCCCTTACATACTTTCAGTATCTGGTTAATGTTTTAGTATTTGGAATTAACTACAGCTGCTCACTGGTGCATTATTTGTATAATAATTCATGTCTCATCTGTAACAGTTTGATAAAATTGAAAGGCTGATGAATTTCATGGTCACTTTCTATTGTGCATGTGGCGGCTGCAGTATATTTAGTAAACACATTTATATTTTTGTAGATCAATGTACAGCAACATTGAAGAAAGTGAAGGTTTGTTAAAGTAGCTATGCTTTCCCTTTTTTATGTAGTGCCTGAAGAGCAAGAAGGGTGAGCTGTATGTTGATATCATTTCTCAAGAGCAGCACTTCAGTGTACAGGGAGTGATGGTGTCAGTGGTTAGTTATCTAAGAAGAGACTAGTCTTCAGACTTCCCTTAAACCTGAATCACATAACAGACATATCCTCTTATTTACTTAGAAGTAAAATAGAAATACTTGAGTTATGTATATTAATTTTCTTCGCTGATTGTGTGGCAAGTTTTAGTAGTGTAAACCTAGAGACTAACAGAGCTGTTCTTTTTGAATGGCTGCATCACCAGAACAGTACAGATACAGGTGAAGTGCTGTGCCATTCTTTGTCTTGGATAAAAAAATCAATTAAACAACCACTCAATCCCCTACTTTCCCCCTGAAAAAGACATGTGTAAATGTTCTGGAGCATCTTAGGGTAAAATATAAATGATGTGACAGTAGCAAAAGAACATGAATGTGTGGTGGGTTAACCTTGGCTAAGTGCCAGGTACCCACCAAGTTGCTCTATCACTCTTACCCCCCAATACACAAACCTCCCTTAACACGACAAAGGGGAATTAAATAAGGTGGAATCAACTCGTGGGTTATGATAAAGGCAGTTTA
Organism: Todus mexicanus; assembly: GCA_013389965.1. Classification (NCBI taxonomy): domain Eukaryota; kingdom Metazoa; phylum Chordata; class Aves; order Coraciiformes; family Todidae; genus Todus; species Todus mexicanus. The sequence continues at coordinate 10,902 of WEIS01034262.1, read as the reverse complement.
ATAGGAAAATAAGAAAGCAAGGCTGCACGCGTGAAGTGAAGCAAAGCAAAATGTATATTTTAATCTCTACTTCCCATAGCAGACGATGTTCAGCCTCTCCCAGGAAGCAGGGCTCCAACACGCATAGCGGTGGCTTGGGGGATAAACGTCTTCTGTCATGACACCACCTCCACCCCCCACTCCACCTTTTCCTCCAGCTTTTATTCCTGAGCTGACGTCATATGGTACGGAATACCTCTTTGGAGAATTTGGGTTAGCTGTCCTGCCTGTGTCCCCTCCCAGGATCTTGTCTACCCCAACCCCCTGGTTCTGTGTCAGCACTGCTCAGCAGCAGTCACAACACTGGTGCCTTATCAAGCTGCAGGGACACTAACTCCATCCCAGCCAAACCCAATAGAGAATGGCTTATGTATTGTAATGCTTTCTGCGTGCTGCATTAAAACTATAAAAGCTGTCAAAAGTGTTGTGATTCTCAATGAAAGAAAGATTAAGATAGGTACCCATTAATCTATTTCTGAACTATTAGACATTCAGTGCTTGCAGTTTATCTGGATAGAGCACAGACTTTTTTCCATTAGTCAGGCACAGCTGAGGTGTAGAGTTTTGTTTTATAGGAAAATATGTGTCCCACATTTAAGTCATCTGCTGTTAGTCATAAGAACGATGCAAACAGCTTAAAAGGTTTATAAACTTAAGTGTTAAAATCATTGCATTGTTCTTGGAAAATCTGGGGGAGCCATTGGCTTTATTTCCTGTATGAACAAAGGAAATGTTTTTAACTTTTGTGAACATAATTGGCAACCGATACTGTCTTTTGTTTCCTGAGTTATCTTCCTTCCTTGAGCTCTGGATAAAACCTTTCCCAATGAGTTGCATTGCATATTCATGTTAGTATGAAAGGAGATTTTTTTTTTTTTTTTTTTTTTTTTTTTTTTTTTTTTTTTTTTTTTTTTTTTTTTTTTTAACCCAAAGCTGTAAACTTCATTAGCAGAGCATTCAATCCATCCTTATGCTATCTTATTACACTAAGGTGTTTGCTTTTTAAACAAAGTATGACATGACATGTTCTGAAAGAATTGAGTAAAAAGTAATTCTGTTGCAAATACTCATGTGATATTTTCTCCATATGCTATTATTAGAAGATTGTTAAATAACCAGATTTCCATCACTGACTTCTTTCATTGCAGAAAATAATTCAATTGTCAGTAGAATAAGTATTGACAAGAAGCAGGAAGATAATGTTAGAAAATATACATTTGTGTATCCGTCTCTATGTACAAACGCAAAGCTTTTATGCTTCTGTTTGTGAAAAGGCGATGCATTCTTTTCTAAACTTTTTAGGTTTAACAATGTTTTCCCTCTGTTCTGTGTAGCTGCTAGCTTGAATTCATTTAACAGAAGAATTGTATCAGGCTGTTGTTGCTATAAATATGTTGTTCTTACTGACAAATGGTTAATTAAAAAAAATACAGTTGCCCACATAGAGTGGGTTGGACAGCATAGTTACTCTTGAACACTAAATATTTTTGTTCAGCTTCTGGAGAGCTTTTCTGCTCAGAAATGTAACTGGAAATTTCCCTGCTGTATGGATCTAGCAGACTGTTTTCTGATGTAAAATCATAAATGATAATTTACTAGTTATTCTGTATCATAGATAAATAATCCCCCTTTGTAGGCAAGGTTGTGAGATGATCTTACAGGATATTTATTGCACCTCTCCTCTTTGTTTTCTTTGAGTGGCAATGAAGAGTTGCAGATTACAGATCTAGAATTTCTGTGCATCTGGACCTAAGTCAGATTCATTGCAGAGAAGAAAGAAATTTGGTTACTTAGCTGAGATTTGTTGATTTGACCCATAATCCAACTCCTTGTGTCACACTATGGGTTCCAACCATCAGACTCATTTATCAAAGCAGAGGAGTTGAGTCACCTATTCAGATCGTTTGGCATGCAGGAGATTTGTTTGGTTTTACTTTTCATTCTTCTACAAGTAATTATTATGATTACTCATGTTCCCATTAATATTTCATACCAGAAGTGCTAAGCCACATACCTAAAAAGTCTTAGAGTCTAACTGTGTTAGAAGTGAATTAATAATGAACGGAGAAGATAAAATAATACCTTTGACTACTGAAGTGATTATTCTGTAAAATAATGTGGGAAATACAGTAAGCATGGAAATGCTCTGGAGTTAGGAATTCATATTTTCTGTCTGTTCTCTTCACATGACAGTTTCATGTAATCTTAATAACAACATAAAGGTCACAAGATGGCTGAAAAAATGCTATCATGCAGTTCTGCTTTTGAAGTCAAATTTTATTTATGTATATTTAAGCTGTGAATGGCCTTATGGAATAAGCACTCCTCTTAGAAGAATATTATTAATTTAAAAAATTAATTAGGTCTGTTTAAAATTTCTACAAATCCAAGTCATTTTTCTTTATTTAACCTTTTCACAGTCTCTGCCCTTCTTTAAAGTACATTCAGCCCTATATCAGCTGTTACTCAGGAAGGTATTTAATACATGACTTGGCATCATTTGCATTATACAAGAAGATTAACTTTACAAGCTCTGCTATTAATCTGAGTAGCTCTACATATTGACCTATGAAAGAACATAATTAAGTTAGCTTAATTAAGTTAATTAATTGTTACACTCTGATGAACTTACTATTGAGAGGAAATTAAAGGCAAATAGAAAATGGCATTCACTAGTTTGAAATAATATTTTAAAGGATTTTGCAAAGATACATTATATTTAGATGACGAAAATATCTATTGTGTAATAACCAAAGTGGAGTCAATTAAAGAAGTCAAAAAGTAAGAATCCCTGCAGTATTTTCTCTTATTGCCTGACACCCAGCCATATTTCTAAAAAGTGTGCTAAAAATTTAGAAGATAACTGTTGTGTTGAATTTTTTTTCCCCAATACCCAAATAATTGAGTGCAGAAATTGACACCAGTGTTTACAGATGGACTACAGAGAAAAGCACACTATGGAAGTTCAGTAAGTGTTGTAATCTGATATCAGACTCTCCTTTGAGGGAGAGCAAAAGGGGAAGGAGTGAAAGACAGCACAGGGCAGCAAGCAGTAACCAGTCAAACCAGTCTTACTCGCACCTCAGTGTAAGAATGCCTTTCTCATGCAGTAGCATCAGCTAGGCTTCTGTTGTAGTGAGTAACTACAATTTCTCCGCAGGAAAACGCGCAGGGTTACAGCACAGAACCTGCACATGGATAGACCCTCTACATGATTCCAGCATCTGGGGCACATTCATCAATCTTGATTGGCTCTGATGTGTATCCTGGAGATCATCAATTCCAAGTAGCCATTATTAATAAAAAGTTAGAGAAAAATCACCAAGCATGCATAAATGTGCTGCAATAAATGCTGCCAAATATGCAGTTTATTAATCTGTGAGATTTGTTAATTTTCCTATGACTTTAGTTTGAAATTAATTTGTCTGAACAATTATTTGTTCTCCACTAATTTTTTTCCCCAAATATATAGAATTTCTGGATAGCATCCTCAGTGAATTTAGGATTTCATGCTTTTTTCTGTTGTAAAAATGAGTATTTTAACACAAGTGAAAGCAGTATTTTCTCTGAGATATTATTCTTTGGCATTTCCAGATCATATTAAAGGGTCATTAAGGTGTGGATACATTCTCTGGAAAAATAGCAGCATTGAAAACAGAAAGCCAGTGGCATTTAGAATCGCCTGTGTGCAAATTTGTATTAATATTCTAAATGCAGATAAGTTAGAATTTCATTCCTTTAAAGAGAAGAAAAAAATCTTTCCTTGAGTGATACTAGATTCTTTTTTATTTGAAAAGAAAAAATCTGAAACATTCTAGGATCAGAAGAAACAAATGTGTTTTTAATAAGACAATTGTTTTTCTTTAACACCTTTGACCACACAAAAACAGTTTTAGTATTTTTAAAATTCAATTTGAACTGAGTATGTTATAATTGGCGACTTTAAAGTGTGATATAATGTTAAACAGGCAGTTGTATTCTAAGAACAGCTTTAAATCATAAAATATGGGGAGGTGGGGCTAGAGGAGGAGTGGAAGATATTATGAAAAGTTAGGATTAGGCAAGCATTAAGTGGGAAAACAGCAGCTAGTTGTACAAGCTGAAGGCTGTTTCCCACCTACTGTGCATTTTGATAGCTGTAATGATGTCAGTGGACTTCAGTGTACCTGTGTGGACTCTCTGGTCAGCTCTGACTGGCTTGTTTTGAGGTGCTTATGCCACGACATGTTATAGAGTCAGGTAAGCTACTGTCATCATTTGCTGTGTGGTGTGTGTGATACTCCATAGAAATTCTTTCCTGGAGAGAAGTAAACAACTCCTTTCTTCAATATGTTATGTACACACTCCTGGTATTCTTTTTTCTTTTATTTTTCTGAGGGATTTATCTTCTCTCATAACTGTACTATTTAAATGAAAAATTAAGCAAATACTCTCTGGTCATAGTATGCAGTGTAAATATTAGTATTCACATTGCACAATGTGAACAAAGCAATGATCCTTTTACTAGGTAATAGATGTTGTCAGAAATTTTCCTTTTTATTTTAATGTGATAGGTTGAAACCCTTTTACGTTATTATAGTCTAGATTTCAGATAATGAAGCTTGAGCAGAGTTGAAAATTTCAATGTCATCTTTAAGGTAGTAAAGATAAGCAGAGGTCAGTCAGTAGTCATTAATAACGTAGGTTATATAGATTTCTTCGTACCCAGTTGTTTCAGGGTTATCTCTGAACTGCAGTGCAATTCCAATAGTGCCGCAATGCTACTTTCATTAAAATATTGTTTCTGTAAATTTCTCCCACTGTTAAGCAGGATATTTAGATGTTGAAGATTGCATATTACCTAAATATTTTACTAGAGTAGAACTAGTGATGTGTTATTTATTGGAATAGCTCTTTTTGTTTTCAGTCTGCATTTTGTGATAGTCATATATACATTAATATACCCTAATTAACAGTAAATTAAAACTAAATTTTTCTTAATGCCAAATTTCTATTTTCTGGAGGTCATGAAGTAGATTGACACACACCATTATCTTTCATAGCCCACAATGACCTGGTAAATCCTTCGTAAGTGAACAGTTTTCCTATAGTTACGATTTTACTTTTTAAGAGTGTAGTCATGGGCTTTGTTTTGTTTAGAAACTGTGGAAATGTTACTGAATTTATGATTAAATTCAGAGACACTTAAACTGTGATGAGGAGCAGTATCTTTGGGAAGTTGATTCTCTTTTAGCCAGTCCTCAGGTGTTTTGCTCCAGTAAGATTCTTGGTTTAACTGACTGAAGTCTGCACAGGAAATTAGTACACCTTCTGTCAATAAAGGTACTTTAGTGTCCTCTTATGAGGACTGTTTGGTATCATATTGTATTCTCCATATACACAAAAGAGGTAGAGATACGCTACTGCACAACTCTGGCTAAACTTACTTGTCTAAACTTCCAGAGATTGTGCTAGTGTTAACTGAAATATGTACCTGCAGAGGGCTTTTCAGGGCACCCAGACTAGGCTTTAACCTAGGGGAACGTGTTTCACTTGTGGCTAAGACGAGAACCTGGAGATGCTCTGCAATTCGGTGGCCAGCAGACCTCAGTCAGTTTACAGCAAACCTAGCCCACACTGCTGCTGAAAGGGTCATCTGCTCCCACAGCCTACCTGCTGGTTGTGTTAGAACAGAAGACAAGTGAGTTCGGTCCATGGGCTGATCTGGCGGGCCGTGAGGTGGCATCCACAGTGGGTGGAGGGAGTGCATAGTTGTAGACCACGACTTCCCTCTTCAGTGACAGCCTGCAGTTAAATGGTCCAGGACATGCAATGAAACTGCATTGTGATTTCAGTGCTCTGGAGAAATTAATTAAAGTAATCCTCAAAATACCTATGAGTGTTTCTGGCTTTAGCGTATTGGCCAGTTCTTCTTTTTTCTCATTTTACAGCTCTCATTTTACAGCGCTCCTCTGGGTTTATCCCACAAGACTAAGCTTGTCTTATTTGGGTTGTTCAGGAGATTGACTAAAATTAAGAGCTGCTGAAAATCCTTTTGCTCTTTCTGCAAATTAGAATCAATTACTACTTGTAAGATATTCAGACAAGTGATTAGTTACACAAAATTTAGACTGTGATTTGGAATCAAGAACTGTAGGCATTGTAATGCACTGTGGTATATGTGTGTTTGTGCCCTTGTGACTTTTTTATGATCTTCAGAAGAAGAAATCTTTTCAGAGTGCTAGCGCACAGAGGCTCATCCACACCTTGCTTGTTGGAAATCTCTCAGTGTTGGTATGGATTCAACAAGGTATAGGAAACTATGTTCAAATCTAGGACTCTAGCCTGAGCATCTTCTATCCAAAACCAGTAAATTTAAATAGTAGGTTCTAGTTTGGGTTAGATTTACAACTGAAGTTCCAAAAACAGCAGTCAATGTAGAAAGTTGCCTGAAATCTGCACAAGTGAATGACAATAGAAATGTTCCCTGTATCCTTGGTTAGTTGTTTGGGGGGTTTTAATGTGTTGAATAATAGTGATAACTTAATATTTTTTCATCAGCAGCCAGGTTTTGTTCTCTAAAATTCATAGGTTAGAAGGCCAGGAGACATTATTATCAGATCATCTAATTTATTATGTAGTATATGCCATGGTGCTTCTAAATTTCATGTGGATAAAAGCATATTTTTGCAAAAGAGATATCCATCTTCATTAAAAATGTTTCAAATGACACAGAGTGAAACCAAGCCTCTGAATAATAATTTGCTTTGTGTGCTAACAACCTCCCGTGTTAAATATTAGCTTGATTCTTAGCCTGGATTTGTCTTAAGTTCAGCTTCTATCTTTATCAGCTAGATCAGAGGGTCATTTGTTTTGGATTTTCTTTTCCCTGTGTAAGCTTTTATGGACTGTGAGCTACTAGTTTTCCACCTGAACATGTTTTCCAAGCCTTTGATTGTGTTTAACTCCATTTTTCTACAAATTCTTTTCACGTAGGCACTCACTGTAGGTAAACTCAGTTAACGCAGTATGGGTCACACAGCATGGGTATTATGAAGATAATAATAAATATATCCATAGTTTAGGAGTTTGAAGATGTACCTTTAAAAAATATCATCTTAGAGAACTACACAAAATTAAACACAAAGTCAATGATAAAGGCATGTTTGTTCTAATGTAGCTCAATCTGGGAGATACAATACTTAAAATGGAACATAAGGTATGAAAAACTAGGAAGCATGAAGAGAAATGTAAAGAAAGGAGCAGAGATTTTTCTTCTGCATTTTTGATGCCTATTCTTATTTTTTGACAGTCTTTATATAGTTAGCTCTGGGAAAAAGATCTCTGTAAGTCAACATTTAAAAATGGAGTGACCCATACAATATAATTTGTGCCTGTGTGTGCATGCTGTGCAAAATTTTAGATGTTTGTTTCTGCAAAATGTTGCTTGTTGTAACAACCTCTTTATAGTTTCAAGGGTGGTATTTTTAATGGTGATAGAGACAAAAATGCTGCAGTGTCATTCAGAGCCTGTAGATAATCCAAACGTCACCATAGTTCATATTTTAGCCTGATAAGCAGTAGAGTAAAAATAACCCAATTTTGAAGTCATGTTGTTACTTGAGAAAGCTTTCAGTGCCTGCAGAGGCATCAAGATACTCAAAAAGGGAAAGCACATTAGAAACTACAAAAACCCAAACCTAACCCATGTTCCTCGAAGAAAGATTGAGCAGATGAAACTTCCTTCTTCACCGCAAGTGTGATACCCTGCTAGATCTGTCTTTATGCCATGGAAGAAAATACATTTGATCCCTCCATTCCTGCCTCAAGGTCTCATGTAGCAACACTGAACACTTAGAGAAAATTTGAAAATAAACTTCTATTTGAATTATTTCATCTGAGATTGAAAGGTGGAAGAATTTATAGTGTTCTTTAAAATAATATTACTATTCCTTATATCTACATTTTCTAAATTCCTCCTATAATACGAAATATTTCAGGTGAAATTTCTTTATCTCAGAGGTTATTTTATTTAATAATAACATTTAATTTGGGAAACTAATACGGATAAATTTGATTTGTTCATGCCTTCATCTTGTCGTCTTCCCTGGGTGTCTACCAATGGCCAGTGAAGGCGATAAGAAAGTGAGCTAGATAAACATTTGTTGTTACCCAGTGCAGCTCCTTATTTCTTTATGACAAAAGTTAATCTGCCAGTGTCTGGGTGAAGTGATGAATCCAAGAAATAGTGTTAAAACTTACAACTTTTCAGGGGCAATATTGCCTATGTGGTATGGATTCAGGGTTCTTTTTTTCTGCAAAGTTAACATCTATGAATTATGTCTTGTAGTTCAGTGTTTAATACAAATGTAGCACAATAAGTAGATGGCTTAGCCAGTTTTTCTGGAGTATTATAACCGTACAACTTCTGATTTTTATTTACTAAATTAATGCTAGTTTATTTTCATCTAAGTCAATATGCATTTTATTTTGAATTTAATAAGCAAGGTGTCTTTATGTTACAGTCTGTGAAGATCACATAACACAAATCAGCAAATAATTCTGTGCAATTATATATCATTCTTTTCTCATGGCAATCTTAACAAAAGCACTTGTAGTTTTGAGTATTTATTTTTTACTCCATAATTTATACTGTGAATACATTTCAATTTTACCATCAGGGCTAAATAGTTAAAAGCACTGAATACAAAATTTTTAAAAAACCCCTTTACTCCGAAGAGCTTCCATTTCTAGTATAAAGCCAGACATTGTGGATAAAAAAACATTTAAAAATCAAGTTGTATTTGTTCTGTTTGCTACATTTTGACTAGGCTTTGCACTTAATAGGAGATGTTCTAAAAGGAAAGAATGGTAATAAGGCTGATAATATTGTTTCAAATATTTGGAAATTTCACCATTTTTCTCCTACAGAGTTTCTTCTTCATCAGGTTATAATATAATATAGAAAAAAGTCAGTAATAGAAACAAGATTAAAGACAGTGAACAGATCGCTTAATGGAACAAATAGATTTATAGTCTTACTAATTGGTAAACTTGAACTGGAGAAGTATTGTGCATATAAACTGGGAAAATGGAAGGCTATTTGCATAAATATTTTTCCACTGTTAAAGCATGTCATTAATAGGCTTTATCAGATCAGACCAAGGATCTGTGTCAAGCAGCTTCAGCATCCATATAAGTCATGAAGTGAATGCCATCAGAAATCACTGAGCCTAAACACTTACCAGCTCAATATGATAAAATGATTGCATTTTTATTTACACAATAACCTCAAATCCTCATATTAAAAAGTGGCAAATTTTTTTGCCCTTTGCTGTTCTAAGTGTGACACATGTAACAATTATTCATCCTTCCATAATGGGTCATTTTTATCAGAGTCTTGTGTCATTTCTGTATATATAGAATAAATATTTATGTTTTCTCATTTTTCTGAACTAGAAGATACTGATAGAATTGGTTTGAAGTGTCAACTATAATTCATTGCCTGCAAAGAAAAACTCTATACTGATACTGTGTGAAAGGAAAAGAATATCTAAATCATTTCAGCAGCAAGCTTATAACCAAGATAATATCAGCATTTTCCTTCTTGAAAATATATCTGCCATAAATTAAAGGAGGTTTTCAGTATCTTATTAAAATGCTTCTGACAAGTTTAACCCCATCTTCAACAGAAATGTGTGTATGAATACAGAACTATTTTTTTACAAAAAAGTGAAAGTCAAGTGAAAGTTAAAACAAGCTTGCAGTAAACTTCTTACTAATTCTGCAAACATCTTGTTTAGAACACAAATTATGATGCTTATATAGTATCAATCTAAAGGTACACATTTTATTGTTATAAAAAGCTTAAGCACTTTGCTATTTTGTACAATAGTAATATAGTTTGCAAAAACCCACAAAATTTGTGTATGAATGAACTCTTAATTTTGTTAAAATTAGCCTTAGTAGTAAACATAGGAGAGGT
>WEIS01034260.1:1224-13560 GCA_013389965.1 Todus mexicanus | reverse complement strand
TGCCATGCTTTCCCAGTGCCTAGCATTTAGTTGTTGACTCCTGAATGCTGTATCTCAGTACTAGGTACATATTGCTTTTGCATAGCAGGGGTAAAATGCACTTCTAATGCAGAGGAAACAGCTTTAAGACTAGCTGAAATCCAGTTCTATATTTAGAGCTTCATACATTCTTTATAAGTTTTGTGTTATCTTTTCTGATCTGAAAAGGAAAGCAATGCATTTGGCCTCTATGCCATATATTAAACTCTAGAGTGTTAAAGAGAAAGAGGAAATGTGTATGAGTCAATAAGTGACCTTTAATATGCAAAACATGCTGCTTACCTTCTTCAGGTCTATAGTAGAGATACTGTCTGGTTTATGCATAGTGCAACAATTCTAAAGTTTGTGTATTTTAATGCAAATCTCATAGGGATGGTATAATGAAACACGGATTCCTGAGAACTTTACAACAAAGTAGGACAAAGTCAAAGAGAAACTGGAAACAGCGTTTATGATTAGTAACGTGTGGCAATTTGCAGGGCTTTTTTGATTCTAGACCAGTGTGGTGAAGTAGAAGCAAAATACAGAAGTTTTAGCATTCGTGTTGATATTTTTTTAGTTTGTTTCTTACAGTCTCAGCAATACCATTGTGGAGCATTTTAGTTTGTCATACCTTCATGTTGAGCTTTTCCAGGGAAAGTAGAAAAACGTGTACAGTAATGTTTAACTTGTGTGTGAATGACTGTCCTTGAAGTAGAGGTGTACTGAGCATCTTGTTTCAGTGTTGGTGAAGCTCTTCAGATAATCGTTTCTGGATATTTTTTAATAGCTCTTGGTAATATCCCTTTCCACCCTAAGCATCTTTGAAAGCCCTCCAAGCACTCCAGGAAAATGCTTCGGAGCAGAGCTATATGTGTAACATCTTCAGGTATCATCAAGAAAAACTTTAGATAATCAAGGAAGTTCAAAGCTTGGACTTCCCAGTCTTGTATAATTAAGACCCACTGATTTTATTGCAAAACTTTTATGGAGGACTAAAAGTATGCAACCTCCTTACAAGACTCACTATAAAGGAATCCATTTTGCTAGCTTTTTGAGAAAAAGTACGGCTTAATCATTGAGTACCACTGGTGAATTGAGTGAGGAAACAAAATCACGGCCTCAGTTGTATCAGTACCATCCAAGTGAATAAACTGTCCAAATCTAGTGTTTGAGGCCCTGCCTCAAGCAAACAGAATCAAACTATTAATATAAACAAAAAAGTTATACCTTTTTAGCAGACCAGCATTGATATTAATCAAAGAGCAGAATCTTATAAGCATAATTTTGCTTCCATATCTTATAAAAAAAATTACACTCATAATAATAGATTCCTTTCCCAGAGACTGATTTTACAGCAACTCTAAGTAATTGCACACATCTGGTGATAACTTTAAAAGCTGCCGTTATAAAAAGAGCTAAACTAAAAACTACAGATTCCCTGTGCTATAATAGATCAGATTTTGGAGCCATATCTGTTGTGACGCCCTTTAAAGGACAAATGCTGCTGAAAATTTGGAGAGACTCAAATGTAAATTTATTTATAATATTGTTATTATTAACATCTGTGTTACAGAGATCTTAATTTCCCCAATGCTGGAAAAACAGCATGGAAGCTTTTACTGCACACCTCTAATTAGGTTCAACCCAATTACAAGCAGTGTTGTATGGCAGAAATTTCATATCACAGTGTCCTTGACTGGACTGATAGTTAATCATTACAGATGGAGTAGTTTCCAAAAGCCCAGCCCCCTCACATGCACACATATATTTACAGTTGTATAAAAGGCACTGATATACATTGCAAAAATGTGTAAAGTAGATATTTTTCATCTTATAGTTCAGAAATCTGTCATATGCTCTTGGCTGGCTCAACAAAACCTGACCACTAATCTATCTTCTCTGCTCAACTCAAACATCCCAGACATCTTGGTAGTGTCACACAGCTGTCATTTTTCAAGCAATCCAGCAAAGAAGAGTTTCCTTTCTTTCCTAAAACAGACGTTCCCTCCTCCAAAAATTTCAAGATAATGTTAGATATTGGATTAGTGGTAGAATCAGCATTTGATACTTCTCAAGCCAACGCACAGAGAAATGGGGACCTTGGGAGATGTGTGCTTCCACTGCATCACGAAGGTTTGGCAGTGTTTGTGTGTATTCCCAGTCATTTATAGTATCATAGAATTGTAGAATAATCAAGGCTGGAAAAGACCTCTGAGATCATCGAGTCCAGCCTATGACCTAACACCACCACATCAGCTAAACCATGCCACTAAGTGTGGCATCCAGTCTTTTCTTAAACACCTCCAGGGACGGTGGCTCCCCCACCTCCCTGGCCAATCCATTCCAGTGTTTTATCCTCCTTTCTGTGAGGAAGTGCTTCCGAACATCCAACCTTAACCTCCCCCGGAAGAGCTTCGGGCCGTGCCCTCTTGTCCTGTCACAAATTGCCTGGTAGGAGAACCCATCCACCTCCTGTCTACAACTTCCCTTCAGGTAGTTGTAGAGAGTGATAAGGTCCCCCCTGAGCCTCCTCTTCTCCAGGCTGAACAACCCCAGCTCCCTCAGCCTCTCTTTATAAGACTTTCCCTCCAGTCCCTTCACAAGTCTGGTCGGTCTCCTCTGGACCTGCTCCAGCACCTTAATGTCCTTCTTGAAGTGAGGGACCCAGACCTGCACCCAGTGCTCGAGGTGAGGCCTCCCTAGTGCAGAGTACAGGGGCAGAATTACATCCCTAGTCCTGCTGGCCACACTACTCCTAACACAAGCCAATCTTGCCATTATGCTCTTATCTGAATGCCTCACAATCTTTTGGGCCCTCAGAGCAACAGTAAGACAAAGGACTATTCTTCTGTCACAGGTTGGGCAACTAGAGAAAAATTTGCAAAGGCATTTGGTACATTGTATGTTGAGTCAGAGGCAGATAGAGAGTGATGAAAGGAGGAAAAAGTTACTAATTTTATGTGCTGTAACAGTTCATATGCAATCCTAGGCCTGACCTCATTATGTTATGAAGCTGTAGGACTCCCAGTAGTGGATGCTGCTGAATCTATATAGCTGTCAGTGAGAGGAAAAGAGTTATCAGGGGCTTCCAAGGGCACCATTGCTAGCTTGCCCAGGTACTCAGAGCTAAGGGCTTGAACCATCTCCATCTGCTATTGCAAAGATGGGCCCCTGAAGCGACAGCAGCATCACTTTACCTCTCCTGGAGTACCGCCTTTCTTGGCTCACTGAGGTGTGCTGGACGTGTTTTGTGCCTCTTACCTGTAGAAATTGCATGTGTAGTTGAAACAGCTATCATCTCATGGCTTGCCAATCAGTTGCCTTATTCAGGAGAACTGAGGTGGTGAACCAGGGGCTCCCAGACAAGTATTTCTAGCCATGCTTTAGTTTGTTGTACAAAATAGTCTTTCTCTGCTGATGCCCATGAGATTAGACTTCCCCTTCCACATGGGACATGTTCAGGAAGAAGAGGAGAGGATGATGGGAGAAGATGCCACAGCGGGTAACTTCAGCCCTTGGTAACACTTGGGCCTAAGTAGTTTCATGCAAAGCCTTGGTGGGCATCTCCAACAGCAGGATCTTCACCACCATGGCCCTTAAAAAGGATTATCAGCTGCTATTGGAAAGCATGACAGTTCTGCATGATGGTTACAAGTTTTTTTGGGGAAAAAACCTCTTGGATAGAGGATCACAAAAAAAACCCAAAACTACAGCAAATCTGCTGGAATCCCAGGCTCCCAGCTTCTGGGCTTATTTATATTTTTCTCACTTGAGTACAGGGATGACTGGTTACTAGCTGACAAGTAATAAACCCATTTCCAAGTCAGGACAAAATCCTTTTGCCACACAGTCAACCCTTGCTTCACTGGGATCATGGTGGTGGCATAATAAAACAGAAAGTAATTAAAACACATTCCAAAAATGTTATTAAACTATTTCTTCTAAAGTACTTTCCTGAAAAGCCAGGCACCTTGCTAGCATCATTACAATTACAGGACTCAGAGGGAAGGGAAATTCTAAGTAATAATTTTAGAAACAGCCCCAGGATGCACTGTGTGTGCCTCTGAGCCAGGAAAACCCCAAAAGGCATAAGTCTGAAATATAGTAGCTGGCTCATTCCCAAGCTGAGAGCTGGAGTCACACTGAAAGTCTGACAGACACACTGCAATGCGTGTATCTTAGAAGCAGCACCAGTGACACTTAGCCATTGAGATCTGATTCTCAAAAAATAATTTGTGTTCAGGAGAGCAAAAATGGCAGATATTTTGAGGATATGTCCTAAGTATCATTGCAGCTCTCGTTCTATATCCCATTGGGATGATTACTTTGTTATTATCATCCAATGTAATGATCTAGACCCTGTTCTTTCAATGACCTGAAGAGGCACGTATGTTTGTAAACTGAGTAGTCCTGTGCAAAACACAAGACTTCTACAGGCCACAAGATCACAAGCATACATAACTTTTTTGTAGCATGTGGCCTCAGGAACAGCACTCATCTGTAATGGCTGTAGCGACTTTCATTATGGAAGGGGATATTGTTTAGTGAATGTTTTCTGTGATGCTACTAGACAGAGCAAAGCATACTCATTTGTTTATGCTTATCCTTTCAACCTTATTAAAAAAATCGGTTCTGGAGAGGTTTTCTTCCTTCATTTTAATTCTGAACTTTCCTTGTCCCAGTTTGAAGTAGCATGGAGGAGAAAGAATTCACTTAGCATTTGAGTTTTGGAACCAGCTCTTGTAAATCTCAGCAGCCAGTCGACAGCTGACATCTTCTAATGAGAATGATCGTTTTCTGCAAACAGCCAAGTCCCTTATTCTGGGTTCTACCATTGCCAACATACTGCTATAGAAAGACTCTCAGGGACAAAAATACATTAGAAAATAGTAGGAGGAGGGGAAATTGTATTGGCTGCAAACCTGTCAACCCAAATCAGATGTCATCTTCCCTTCTTGCTTCCAATTTAGTAGAAATATGCTAAGGATTTGAAAATGTGACTTTTCATCCAATATGATCCTATTTTTTACTCCCTGAGTTAAAAAGTGCCATTACATTAGTGCTCTCTCTCTTTTGAGTTTCTAAAGTGAAAGAAAAATGCCTTGTTTCTAATAGGCTGAAAATGTACCAGCATGACAATCATTTGCACCTGAAGTTTCTTTTTCCTCTCACTTTCCTCCCCACACCCCATTCAAATTCACAAAGGCCTTTTTCATGTCAAACACGAGATCTTTTTGTGTGGTCAAATTGTTTTTTTGCAGGCACTAATAATTCTGCCTACTGTTAAGCTTTCAACATTCAAAAGCAGGACATACTCCTTATGTGCCTGTTTTGTGGTGTGGGGTTTTTTTTAAATTTAATTTTATTTTATTTTAGATGAAAGAACAAAACTGAAAGCTCTGTGGGGGGAAGAAAAGAAGAAGTCTGTATAGATATAGGCCCCTTGCTTCTTCTGTGAAATCCTCCATCTCAGTGCTTCCTTCGGCACTCCAGACCTGGAAGCATGCCGTACAACTTACCAGACTTCCGGTGATGTTTGGAGTTCTCCTTAGGCTCCAGCTGTGGGGAGCAAGCAACTTAAGTGGGATATTCAGCTCACTTTCCTTTTTTCTCAAAGCAAGTTACAAGTCTCAGAGAACAATCTAAAAGCATGACACAAGTGCAACTCTTTTGGCTGGAGACAGAAGGCAGATTAAAAATATAATTTAAACCCCTCTGTGATCTTTAACCTAGTGTCTTTGTTGTCTTTCTGGGAAGTGGGTGAGTCATGAAGAGTCCACAAATTATTTTGGAGCTCTTGGGTTTGGCAGTGCTGAGAAGACAGGTAGACAGCCATCTGATATTTAAACGACATGATGCACAAGAGACAGCCACAGCTACGAACACACTGCATAGAGAGGGAAGCTGAATAAAGGCCCTGTGTTCTCTCTATAAATTGCCAAAGGGAATGAAATTCAGGGTAAATGCTCAGACTTTTTGATTAAATCAATCCGTTGCTACTACTCAATGCATCTTGTGTTCTCTTTTATTGCAGCACATTACCCAGCAATAGTTGATATCATAAATGATCTATACAGTCTTCTGGAACTCTGGGTGAAATAAGGACAGACTGGTCTTATTGTCTTCAAATTTCCCTACTTTTTTTTTTACTTCATTCAGGCCTTTAACATCCTCTTAAATGTATTTTTTGGTATATTTATTGTATGAGGAGATAAAAAAATTCCTCCTGGAGATGCTTAAATAATTGTGAATGAGGTAGATATAGAGTCAAGCTGAAGTTGGTGCCCTGCTAAAATGAAATCACTGTACAGGGGACCTACCTGTGATGGAAGAAATAGTAAAGGCTAGGCAGCAAGATTCCTATGTACTTTTACTCTTCTGTGCCCTTTTCTCTATTCATCAATTTGCCTGGTGGGGAACAGGCCATTGTTTAATTTAGCAATGCAGTTTGCTAGCCCTGCTGTCAAGACCTGTGGATAACATCATAAATTAAAACCCACCTTTGGGGAGTTGATGCAACAGGACACAGAATTGCTTCAGGTTCTTCAGGCAACAGAAGGAAAACTGTGAAACTAAGTCATATGCAGTCTTTCTCCCTTTCAAAGGAACAGACGAATGTTCTTAATATTATTCTAAGTCTGTCACATTGCTTTAATGCAGTAAAAACCCAATAATCAATCCTATACATATGGCACACAAGATAGCATATGCAGGCACTCAGAACTGCCGAAGTCCTCGCTTCTTTGGAGGCCTTTGGAGTTGCACAGACAGCATATCCACTTCCCTCATCCCCAAAACATCAGCGAAACATATTTCACAAAGTTATAAGATCACTTATGTCAGAGGCAAACAATCTTCCTGGCCTAGCGCCCATCACAAAAGTAAATAAGAAACACTGCAGAAAATTTCTGGCCATAAAATACGCACATGCACGTGCATGCACTTTTGGAAGAGGCAGCTAGATTTATCAGCCTGTCTTTATCAGTTCAGTAGCTCTAAAGAAAACCAGGCAAGACTGTTTGCATCAATAGCTGAATGCCAAACTCTGAGAGCCTGTGTAGCAATTACACTGCTTATTTTACGTGGGTAGATATGCTGGGAAAACAAAATTAAAGGCAGAACTACAATGTGCATATACGAATGTGTATATGTCTGTGAGCCTGCATGTATCTGCAAGACCTTTGTATTCCTACCTTCCCCTGTGACTTGGCTTATAACCACAGCACAGGCACAACTGAAGCTACTTCCAGAGCTGGGATGCTCACAGCATCACCTTCCTGCCAGTGTTTCCCAATATCTGTATGTGAATCAGATACCCACAGCCTGGTCTTTCCTGGAGGCACTTCCTGGATGTCCAGCCAGTCATTATGTTTGACAAATTCCACTCCTAATTCTGAACGGTTAACATTTTCATTAAACCAGGTATGAATTCTTGCCTTTCCTATTAAGGTGGGCTTGGTTTCGCCAAACAGATTTTGAGCAGCACTGTGCCAAGGCTGCTCATCTGGGGCACAGGACTGAGCACAGCTTGAGTGTGGCTGTGAGCATGGTTCCTTCTTGCTGAGAAGTTCAGGGCACATTCCTTCCCCTAATGCCCTGGAGGCAAGTGGAGTGTCAGGGGGAGTGTCAGCCTTAGACTGAGAAATGGGGCCATGCCAAGTTGCAGGCCTGAGACCTTACATGATCCCCAAATGTGACATGAGGCCTGCCAAAGCTTTTCTCAGCCCTGTATGCTGCCTACATCACTTTTGTGAGGCTGTAAGTTTTTCCAGAGAAAGCTGAGTCCAGAAAGACAGGTTTCAGTCCCCCTAAGACTCCTGCCCACTTCATCAAACTGTGGCTTATATTTTAATATTCTTGGCCAGTGGAACTCAGGACCATTTGTGACTCCATACCAGAAATAATGCAAGGGAGAAAAACAGCAGGCTTGTATAAGATGACATTTAAGGTAGGGTCAAGTATGAAGGAAAAACTGTTAAAGCCCTCTTTGCAAAGAGGCTTTCATTTTGCAAAGATTCATGCCCACGCAACTCCTTCTTTTGAGCTGGCATTTCTGGAATGGCAAACTATTTTCAGTTTTGCAGAAAGGGGTCCTGGTGGACACCAAGTTGAACATGAGTCATCAACATGCCCTTGCAGCAAAGCAGTCCTGGTATCCTGGTCTACAATAGGTGAAGTATTGCCATCAGATCAAGTGAGATGATCCTTCCCCTCTCGTCAGCACTGGTGAGGCCAAATTTGGAGTTCTATGTCCAGTTCTGGGCTCCTCAGTATAAGAGAGACATGGGCACACAAGGGAAAGTCCAGCATAGGGCCACAAAGATGATTAGGGGACTGGAGCATCTGACATGAGGAAAGGCTGACAGGATGGGGACTGTTCAGCTCAGAGGAGAGAAGGCTCAGGGGAATCTCGTCAATGTATACAAATACCTGCAGGGAAGATACAAAGAGGACAGAACCAGGGTCTGTTCAGTGGTGGTACGCAGTGACAGGACAAGAAATAATAGGACAAACTGAAACATCAGGAAACACTTTTCTTCCTGTGAAGGTGGCTGAGCACTGGCACAGGTTACCCAGAGTTGTGGAGCCTTCCTCCCTGGAGATACACACACAAAAAAATAAATAAATGACTCTGTCATTCTTTTCTTCCCCTACTGCCCTTTCCCTGGTTGTCATTGAAAGGCACTGAGAAGTACGTGTGCATGAAAGCAAGCCACCTGGCCACTAGTTTCCAGCCCTCATTAACAAAGATTTGAATGATGAAAAACTTTGACCAAATCTGAATATTTCTAAATGACAGTCTAAAAGCAGAACAATCAGTCCCAACAGTATTTCTCTACCCACCGCCTTTCTCTTTCACATAGCTTGGTGTTGCTGCTATTAACACTCTGACCAGAAGTAGCCTCTTGTCTTTGTATTGAGCTTCAAATACTGTTTTACCTGCCCAGAGAAAAAAAAAAAAAAAAGCGCTGTTTAGACCAGAGGGTGTTCTAGGTCTTTCTTTTTTACATAACAAGGGATTGTTTTTCCCCGCTGTGTACAGCAAGGAAACCTCCGTGCTACCGTTGCTTTGCAGATGGCATCAGAAAATGTTTCTTTTAGGAGTTTTTGCTTGGCTTTCTGTACTGAGGATAATCCTTGGTGTGCATCAAGCTATCTGCTCTGTTCTGCCTTGCAAAGTGGGCTGTGGTACATCTTTAACAGAGGAGCTGCAATGGGACAACTCAGGTTATCATCACCCAAAGTGACCGTGTCAGCCAAAAGGAATTGTGGCAGCAGTGCAGGCCAAATGCTAAATAACATTTACAAAAACTAAATAAAGCAGCTAGGCCCAAAGGCAATGTGGAAGACAGCATTTGGCAATTGCTCTTTTTAAGGAGGTATATTTTTAATGATATTTTTATACCGTGCAGATATTGCAAATATGAATTGCTCACCAGTGAACACTCATCTTGCAAAGATTCCAGCACTAACTGGGTCTTACTTCTTCACATAAAAGGAATATATGACAGAAAAAATAAGACTATCTCCCACATGGTCAGGTTTTAGCAGAAATTAAAATCTTAAATATCTTCCATTTATTGCTCTGGTGTTAACCAGTGAAGTTAGAGAGCCTGGAAAGATGCCAGTTAGCACTTAGTGTAAAGGAAAGTCACTGCCTATGCTTGTTTTTAAAGACAAATTTCTTTACCTAGGTAACTGCTCATGCAGGATTATCTTGAACAGGGCAGAAAACCATTATATCATATCTTTATCATATTATCACTTAAAATTCAGGAATATCTTGCAGTCTCACTGGGGCTCTATTGCATAAGGCCCAGTGCAGACAGGGAGTCTATGAGCAGTCACAGGCTTTGCAGTTTCAGTCTGAATGTTTTTTTTGCTGAAAACTGTAGCTGCTGTATTGAGATTACTGCCTGAAAATCTCACTCTATTTTTGAAGGAGTATGTTTCTCACCCACAGTGCCTGGAAATGAAAGTCCTAAATGCTGCAGCACCAGAACACATATAAAGAGACCGTAAAATGAAATTGTCTGCTTTCATGGTGTTAAGTAGTCCTGTGATTGATTGAGGAAAGGAGAGGATGTGGGGAAGTGAAGGTGTTATTCAGGGTTTCTGAATGCCAGAGCTGGGCAGAACTGGAAGTCATTGTTCCTCCTTCCCACATTCCAAAATTTAGTGATTTTAAACAGACACCATCTTAATCAGACCATCTGCACCCAGAGTGTAGGACAGTGAAAACTGATTCTCTGAGACCAGCATCTGTGAGCTGCTGCACTGTCACATAACAGAATACGGATACCCAAGGATGTTCAGAGATGTGTCACATGCTGAAAAATGCAATTCATATGTCACCATATTGCTGCATTTCCTGATGATGGTCTTTATGAGAGCTATTTTTTTAATATCTATCCTGTTTTACTTTGGTTTGTGCTACAGCTTAAGTTGCAACTCATCCAGAATTCGCAACAGATCTAGGCAAAACCATTGCAGTTCACCATGTGAAACACTAAACCCTGTTTCTGGCAGAAGAAAGACACAAATTAGCTTGCAGTCACTCATCACCTTCATTTCAACAGCTTGGCTTTATGAGTGTACAAACTAACCTGATACCACTGAATTTTTGCATGGGTGCAAAGGTCCTGATGCTCATTCTCTACATTATTTCTACCACAGTAGTTCTCAGACACGGAGAGAGACTATTTTATTTTCTTTACTGCTTTGAAGATGCACCATATTGGTATTTGCTGGACCCCTTGCTTCAGTATTCAGGCCTCACAGTTCAGAGAGAAAATGCTTGCATGTGTTTTGCTTTCTGACAGACTCCTCTGGCCACTGCTCAGAAACATGTGAGTTATAGACAGGCACCAAGCCAGTGTGGCCTTCAGGTCAGCTGGTATGGACTCTCCATGACTAAATCAGAGCTGGGGGAGGCTCTGGAGATAGAAAAGCTATTTTTTCATGCAAATCCCCTTGTGGGACTTATGTTGGACTTAAACTTTGCTGTCTGAGTAACAAGGTTAATCCAGTAAATTGGGCTTGAAAAGACAAGATTTAGGTAAATGGAATGACAAAGAAATCTACGGCCAGCAAATGGAATGGAAGGGGAGAAAATTCATGTCATGTTCTTTTGGAATTTATAAGTAATTTTTTTTAAATGAAATAATTTTTTTAAAGTATTTGAAGTTTTCCTTAGTTTTCCTTCTAAAGAAAACAGAATCATAGTTTGCACGTCTAACAAGATCACATTTGGGACCTTTCAGATTTCAGAGCCCTTCTTCTGGTTGGTTTTTTGTTTACTTTGTTTTGTTTTGTTGTGTTTTGTTTATTTGTTCAGTGGGTTGTTCGGTTTGTTGTGTTGTGTTTTTTTTTCTTCTTTATATCCCTCTGCTATATTTCTTTGATTTTTCACTCATATTTCCACATTTTCTCGGGCTGGAAAGCAAGTGCTGCCCATCAATGTCATCAGCCAGTTTCTCAAATGTTGGCCTTAGGCACTGTCTTTAAGGGTC
This sequence comes from Todus mexicanus, assembly GCA_013389965.1. NCBI lineage: Eukaryota > Metazoa > Chordata > Aves > Coraciiformes > Todidae > Todus > Todus mexicanus. The sequence continues at coordinate 2,026 of WEIS01034260.1, read as the reverse complement.
CTTTAGTACTGTCCTGAACATTATGTCTATAAGAATGGCCCTATGATACTGCTTTCCCCTGAGGATCTACCTCTGATCCTCTCCAATGGTGCACTGAAAGAGTCATGAGCTTCTGTTCTGAAGCAGTTTAGCTTTTGTGGGACCATAACACTAGAAAGAGCACGAGGTAATGGTGAAGCTGAAGGTGGTAACTCTTCTGTTTACATATCAGAATGAAAATTGGGAACACCCAGGACCTGCAGAGAGAAAGATGGACTGGAAAATATTCTATTCATGTCTGTTTGTTCTAAGTTTCTGTTTGTTCTCCACCTTTTCATTACCCATGTTTTTCCTTATTGTCTTTTTGGATCAGCAAACCAAATTAAATATTGATCAGCAGACCTGATTTTTCACTCTCTTCCTTCTTGCTTTGGTAAGAACTAGAGTTACAGCGGCCAAGAGGGCTATGCTAGCTGAGCAAATCACCCGATTCATGTAGTCTTCTTTAGCAGATTGTAGGAATGACATACTACATCCTGCCCTACGTTGAACCATTAGTGGTAGACCAGCTTAATCAAAATCCATGAGGAAAGCACAACAGAGTATTCCTTCCTCTGACATTCATTTCCTTTTGCTGTCATTGAGCAGTTTAGGGAATTCCTGCAGTGGAGGTTGTGCTTGATTTAATACTCACTGGTGAAAAGAAGCCAGATCAGTGCCGAGATCGAACCAAAAGCCCGGTGGCAAAGTCCCGCTTAGGTGGATACTTAGCTTAAATGGGCAGGGGTGGAAACCACATTGTTTGATTGTAAAATGACCTGAG
>WEIS01034257.1:0-32627 GCA_013389965.1 Todus mexicanus | reverse complement strand
TCTTTTGTAATTTTTTAAATGTGGTTTTAAATGTGACATTTGTCAGTCATCTGTTGCCACATTTCTGTGGCCACTTCTGAGAAGATGGTACACTAGGGAGCTTGCTTTATCTTCTTTAAACCACTCATCACTCAGCTATCCCTCCCCTCCCATCACTTTTTATTCATCCCTTCACCAAACTGAAGAAAATACTACTTCTCCTTGCCTCTAAATGTATTTGCAGATGGTATCTAAACTTTTTTACTGTGTTTTTTCCTTTCATTTTGAGGTCAGGTGAGCCAGAGTTTCAGTCGAGACTGGATACACTTCCTCACTTGGTATTTTAAGTGTTATTTCGTGTTCTGGTCTCTCTAGATACTCTCTTTGACTTTCTGACCGCTTCTCTTTACAGACCCGTGTCTTTCCTGGAGCTTTTATTTTTCCTAGAAAATGTGGAGGAAATAGAGGTGGCTGAGGAAGAGCAATGTACCTGTGCCACTCCTGTGCTAGAATATCTGTTTTGGCCTTCTGGAGGCTTTCTTCTCCCCTGATTTCCACATTCCCCCCCTGCTCCAGTTTAAGTATTTCCATCAATGGCTCTGAAATAATCCCAGTGCTCTGTCTCTCTCTCTTTTCGGCTGAGAAAGCTTTGCACTGTATGTTTCAGAGGCCATCAAAGTGAGGTCTATCGCACATCAGCGATCTGCCGGGTGTTTGCTGCTCTCTTCAGAAACAGCATTCCAGGAGCCATGCCATGCAGAGTTCGGCAAACAGATGGGCCAGGAAAGTACCTTGCTCTCGGTGGGTCTGGAGAGTGAACTCATTATCCAGCCAGTGGTCTGTCACACGAGCCTCGTTTACCAGCAGCTGGTGTAAAAAGCAAACCCTGGAAAGTGGTGGCTTGCAGGGTGTGAGTGCTGTGGCGCCAACCACCTCGGTGTCATTCAGTGAGCGAGCTTGTTGGGTATGAGGAATGGGGAGGAAGCCTGGAGAGGCAGAGAGTTTACAAGCAGGCATTAAAAAGCTTCATAAAAGCTGACACAAGTCCGGCATTTGGGAATTGAAAAATGTTGCGGGGCAGGAGTGGCATTTGAAGGCTGGCTCTGTGATTTCGACCCACCTGAGATGAAGTGGGACTGGAGCATCTCTGTGCTGAGGAAAGGCTGGGAGACCTGGTGCTGTTTAGCTGGAGAAGAGAAGGCCGAGAAGGGATCTGGTCAATGCTGATTAATACCTAAAGGGCTGAGGTCAAGTGGAAAGGGTCAGATGCTTTTCAGGTTTGCCCAGTGACAGAACAAGAGGCAACAGGTGCAAACTGGAACACAGGAGGATCCATGTGAACATGAGATAAAACTTCTTTGCCGTGAGGGTGGCAGAACCTGGCCTAGGCTGCCCAGAGAGGCTGTGGAATCTCTTTCTCTGGAGAGATTCCAAACCTGCCTGGACATGGTCCTGGGTAACCTGCAGGGTGGTTGGACAAGATGATCTCCAGAGGTCCCTTTCAACCATTCTGTGATTCTGTGGAGATTCCATTTCCTTAGCAGGTACATCCTGCCAAGGATTTCCTTAAAAAAGCATAAAATGCTAACAAAACATGCTGAAAAAGCACTCTATTCAAACAAACAAAAAGGACCAGGTTGTTTTAGACTGGATAGGTAACAGGACAGCTTTCTATCTTTCTCCTCTTCAGATGCCAACTGGGAAACATCTCTGTGCCCCATGTGGCTCAACCTACTGCACTGACATCCAGGAGGCAATCACAGAGCTGATGAGCTCAAACTGCCCAAGAAATGTAGCATCTTCCTCCTTGCTTCATGCCTGCTCATCAGTGGGGAGCACGCTTTGCTAGAAGCATGGTACAGTTTTGAAAAGCCAGAAGGGATGAAACTCTGGGGTTTAGCCAAAGGAATCATTTGGAAGTTTGGGGGTTTGGCTTGGTCGTTGTGGTGATAGCTTGAGGATTGCAGGAGTCCTCAGTAGCTGCTGCCTCGGTTGCTGTTAAAGATAGGGAAAATTTTGGCACTGGTTTACTCAGAGCAATATACGAAAATGTCAGCATCGACAGCAGCCTTGGAAAGGGGAAGTGCAGGGGGCGAGCACTTTTGTTTATAGTAAAATCCATTAGGAATAAGGGGGAAATTGTTGTCTCGGGGTTACTCCATGTGTTTGTAAGTGTATTATTGATAACGTGTTAACAATTTTAAGCTCCCTGCTTCAATAACGTGGTTGGGAAATCTGGCTGCAAAATATTTGACTGCCTGCATGATGCAAGTTTTATGCAGGCAAAGCACATAGTACTCACCGCTATCATGTAGAGTGAGGTCCTGCACCCGCATGGAGAGAGTCTTATCAAGTGAGCACGAATCTGACTGGTGTCAGTAAGATCTCCTGTGCTGGGAGAAGTGGGAGGATACTGTAGCTTTGTATTAAGCAGAATTTCATGTTTTAAAAAATGTGTAAAGACACCCAAAACACATCCTCACAGGCTGCTGNTTGTCGAAGTGGAATTGGATTCGGTTCTCCTCCTGCATGCTCAGCTTTATACAGAGAATAAAAAAGGGCAGAGAGGAACAAATTGACTCTGGAAACCACCTCTTACAAGCCTGGCTTCAATCCTGCCAACCCTTCCTATAAAAATGAGCCCTGTAGCCCCATAGAGTAGTTGATGTGGACAAGCCCCTTTGCAGAGGCAGCTATGGGGAGTCCCTAGAGCAGTTTCACGGCGTTTTTCAGCCCCTGTACCCACCCTGCCTCCCAAGGAGCCATCCCCTTCCTGCCTGCCTGGGCTGGGACGTTTCTCCCCTGTGCCTCATCTCTTGGTCTTGTCCTCACAACAGGAGCAGGGACAGAATTACTATCTCCAATCCTTTTCAGCATCAGCCCAGGTCAAGTTGGCTCCAGCCCTTCATCAGAGAGCTGGAAATAAACCCAGAATGAGCTCAGACCTCAGCGCCATTCACATCCCCCCACTCTGCAGATGAAAGAAGTGTCTTCAGAAGAAAGATGTGGTACTGTAGGACCATCACTCAGCACACAGAGCTTCACTGCTTCCCTTAATGGTCTGCAGGGAGTCTGCCAGGCTGGACAGCGAGCTGGTGCCAGTTGGTCCGGCATTACTAACCTCGCAAAGACTACACTGACTGCCCACAGTAGGAAAATAAAGTAGTAGCTATTGTTTCCTAATAAATTATAACTCGCAGTAATAACATTGAGCGCTGGCTCAAGCTGCTATTTGAGTTGGTTTGCTTCGTAGCAGCACAGAGCAGGATTGCTGTACAGCAGGGAGTTTGTTAGCTGATGCACCACGCAGACCTTGGCAGCTGTTTACGGTTTAGTACTGTAGCATGCAAAATATTTTGCAGGCAGGCACTTTGCACACCCCAGAAAGTGTTGTACGGATTCTTCTGCAGAGGAAGTTGCATGGTTTATTTATTTTGCTTGGTTTATTTGGGTTATTAAACATGTTTTATTTATAGAGTGTGCTTTCTAGACAACCATCTGCATATATGTTCTTAAATAAAACACGTGGGGCTGTGCACTTGCAGATGCTGGGTTGCTGTTTGTGTGTGTGTTGGGTCATGTTGGGGACCAACAGCTAGCTCTACGGGGTTTGTAGGAGTGCATTGAGCTGTGCGTGGAAGTTCTCAGCAGTCACCCATAGAGAAGAGCCAGTGCATCTTGAGTTCTCAAAGAGAATGTGTGTGTGGCTCACTCAGTGCTCCATCTAAAACATCAGCTGCAGATCTCTGCTGATCCCTTGCTCCACCACGCAGCTCCTCACCTGCCAGAGTCCTTTGACTGCTCGATTTTCGTGGCTAGTGCAGAATGACTAACTCTAGCTGTAATCCTTTTAAGCATAAGCTCGGAAGGATCTTGCTAGTAACCTTGTGTCATAAAAAAAGTGTGAATTTGTGTGTGTATGAATTTTTGCACCATCTGTTCCCTTCCCTGCAGCGCAGAGTGAGATTTTTGTCTCCTTTGCTCAGTTCCAAACAGGTATGTGTGATACTGTTGTCCGCTACGACATAGTACAGATTGCACAGACTTTTTTTTTTCCCCTAGAACATATCAATCCATGGGCATAGATGTATCAGCACGATACAGGTAAAAATCTATTATAACAGGCACCGTCCTCTTGTCATCCTCTTAATTAAATTTCCATTCCTATGATACGTTACATGTGGGATTTGTGGGGGGTTTTGCATACTGAGAAACACAAGCAGAAGGAATTATGTGCAGAATGGTGTGGCCAGCTGGCAGACTTGTGTACAAGTACAATTTCTGGGTGGGTTTTGTCCTAGCAAAAATTGACAGTGGCCATTGGGCAAGGAAATGCTGCTTATAAAAGTAATTTCTCATGGTTATTAATGTTCTGGAAGCTGAAATCAAATACTGCCAATCTCTGCTACTCCCAGTGCTTTGACATTAAGCCGTCACAAGGAAAGAGAAGTGTAGTTTCAGTTATACTTTGATTATAGTGGGTTTTGAGAAAACTAAGGTTATCATCTGGAACAAAAGGCTCCATTTAGTGTCGTAGAGTGAATTTAAAACCTTTCCGCTATCTAAACCCATTGCCATGTAGGGCTGCTCATCTTTGCACACCAGCTAATTTCTTCAGAGCGGCTCATCTACACAAGACTTCCAGCGAAGTTTTAGGTATGGTTCGGGGCACCAGAAGCCGTCTGCAGCGTCACACACGTTCGACTTCTACAAGCTGCTTCTGGGGCAAAGGGTTTCATCTGTTTGGCAGTCTGTGGTATTCTGGGGAGGAAAAGCTTAGCCTTGGTGAAATGCTGGCTTTGGTCACCCACATGGTGAGGCAGGGATGTGCTTTCAAGGCTACTTGTTGTTTCAGAAAAGCCACCCTTTCCTGGTAATTCTGGCACTGCAGGTCACTGCTCCTCTGGGCTGAGCTGGTGAAGCCTTAAGGACTCGGGATTTCAATGGATTGATGCATCGACACCTTGCAAGCTGTGCTTTAAAATTTCATGTCTTCTGATTGCATTACTTGCTCACTCATTGCAGCTCCCAACAGCACCAAAAGCACTGTTTTATGCAATCATTGATCAATTCAGGATGCTAATGAAGTCCTGAAAGTGTAAGTATAACACGGGGAAAAAATTTACATGTGTAGATGGAAACCTTCCAAACGATAAGATTTTGTAGCGGAGGCTATCGCAATTTATTAAGCCGAGCTGTAGATTTTGTGTGGCAGCGTAATTCAGAGTTTTCACATCTTGGCATTTCAAATAATTTTAATTAAGCAATAGATTTGCAATTTGTTCCACAAGTAATACAGTCTGCTCAGATTACGCACATTTTCTGTAGTTCTGATTTCACTACTGTATTCATTTAGCTCAGCAAATTTATAAAACTAATTAAAACAGAAGTACTTTTTTGATTCAAATTGTAAATGGAAAAAAATTCTAATGTCAAATGATGCTTGTGGAGGAAATAAGACCAATTGTAACACTATAGGTATTTTATAACTTAGTTTTTGAAACCAAAAGCAATTATTTTTATAGTAGATTCTTGGCACAGTCTTACTTGTTTTCATGTTTTGAGATGCCAAGAGAGAAAGATCTGAGGATCTGATTCAGCAACATACTCAAACATATCTAATGTTAGCCATGTAATTAGAGCTCAAGGAATTCATTGGATTTCTTGTTTGCTGAAGCACTTTGCTGGACTGAGATGGTGTTTTAGGGCCTGCACTGACCCCTACCTTGCCACTTCACGTCCAATGCGTGCCGGGTTTCTTCACAGTTCTTGTTAAGTCTCATGTCACTGAGGGAGTGAAAAGAAGCTGCAGTTCCTGGGCTATCACCATCCCAAGGCAGCATTTTCACACCAGGATTTTTCCTCGTCTTTGGAGTCCTCCTGTCCTCAGGTTAGTGCTGTCAGCTGAGCTTTGTTACGATACGGAGAGCAAGGAACATGTAACGTTGGTTGAACTCATTTGATGACATGCCGTTGCAGGTTTAAACACCAATTACCACGTTTCAAGTGACAAATCTGGAGGGGGAAAAAAAAAGAAGATAATCATTTAATAAATTTATGATGAAGGCAAATGACTCGTACATAAATCAAACTGCTTCATTAAGGGAGAAACTCAGTCAGCTAAATACAGAGGTGACATAGGTTAACGCCACAGTCATGACACCGACTCTGGTATCATTTCTTCTGAGCTCTCGCGATGAATCGATGTTGCAGCAGTGCCTGATGTGGCCGTCTGCAAGTCCTCTGCCAGCAACGGCATTTCTCACATCAGCTTTTGCAACACTCTAAACGCCAGGAGAAATTTGTAATTGTACTTTTGGCAGAGATGAATTGAAAGACTTTAATTCTTTTTTTCCTGTGCACATCCCATGCAAGCTGCAGCATTCCTAGTACCTCCATGGTCATAGAATCAGAGAGTGGTTTGGATTGGAGGGGACCTCTAAATGTCTAGTACCCTGCAGTGAGCAGGAACATGCTCAACTAGAGCAGGTTGCTCAGAACCTTGTGACGTGTAGCTGCACGCTTTGCAGTAGCTGCAGTAGCTCTCCCAGAGCAGGGTCCTGGTTCTGCTGCCTTCCAGATCTCTTGCATTAGGATCTATCTTAGCTGATGCCTTGTGAGCCCCTGTGTCTTTACCAGCACTGCTATCCCATGCCTTTCCTGTGTCTTCTCCTACTGCTCTGGGACATATTTTTGCCTGCTGTACTCAAGTGGCAGCTGTGGCTGCTGCAGGGCAGCCCATGTGAAAGGTGTTTTCCAGGACCCATCTCTTACCTTTGGGCACCTGTGGGCCAATGCCACAGACCAGGGTGTTCATCTGACACCATGGGGCTGTTCCTAAGGGGAACAATGTGTGTTTCAACCCATTGCCCAACCTCTCTGTGTCCTAATTAATACACAGAAAGAGGTTGTGAGAGGGTCTTGGGATGTGTGAGCCATCTCAAATATTGTCACTTTGCTTGCAAATGCCACGTTATTCTTTTATGCCTTGTGCTCTGTGCTTTGAGAGTTTGTGAACAGCGATGGCAGTCACCTGAGAAGAGAAAAATTGTACAGGAAGGTTTTGGCCACACAAATACCAAATGGGATAATTCTTGGGTGCCTTGGGAGCTTTTAGTATTGATGAAGATGTGGCAAAGATATTAAACAACCCTGATAAAGGATTTACGTGTCCTTCTGACCCCGTTCTGCTCTTTGCAGTGCTCTGCTCTCACGTACAGCCCAACTCTCTCAATTTCCTTCTACCTTGAGCAGAAACAGGGCAGGCAGAGAAAGGCAGCACGAACGCCAACCCACCATATGTTGTTTCTAATGACTGAGAATAGTGGGTGTGCGCGTCGGTCTCCCAACATATTCCTCAGGCCATGGGCCTGTGGCACTACAGCTGTTATGCTTTTATTTCCCCCCATATTCTCTCCTCCACCGCTGAAATCTGCAGCCGGGGAGCTGAGGATGCTGTTGCTGAGATACGCTTTTGGAAGACGTTTCTTTTGCGAGGATGCAGTTGCTGCCACCTATTCCCCCTCCAAGTCATACGGCCCAGTACCGGTGCCAAGTGACAGAGAAGACACTTATGGTTTGGGAATTTCAGGTTTTTCCAAGCCTCTGGCGTTAAATACTTTAGTTCTCATTGGTGTGGCAGAATCCATTACGTTTTCCAGATTTGAGGTTGGTCGCAGTGCCCTGCTGCTTTTGCACGTTGAAGTTTTGCAGGGTAGTGCCTGAAATCGGCAGTTGGAAGCTAACAGCAGAACCGTGTCATCGCACTATTAGTTCATATTTTTATAAACCGGCAGGAATTCAGAATAGAGCTCTTTTAATGTCTCATTCAAGCAGATCGTAACATTGAAATGTATTTTATTTGATGCCCGAGAGACACGCGCTAGCATTTACTGTGACAATAGAAATCTACTTTTATTCCAAACTCTTCAGGAGAAACATTGATAGCTTTATTCAAAATAATGGCATGCAGAATTGCTGAATCGCATTCCCAGAGCGTCTATCTGGGAGGAAAGTCAGCGCCGTCATTCTAGTCATAGTTCCAATAATTAGATAATGTCTAAGTGAGGCTTATGTGTCTTCTGGCCCGTACCACAGGGAGGGGATAACCTGTGAATACAGAGAGGGGATAAGCATCAATATGATCCCAGCTCCACTGTGGTCCCTCTTTTCTTCTCCCCCATTTTTGGAGAGAGAAGTTTACGTCCACCACAAGTCACACCATTTTGAGTTATGTTGGTAGGGATGCTTAATAATAAGTAATAAGCGTAGTTACACATCAAATACACTTTATTAATCTGTCTCACAGTTTTTATTTGTTGTATTATTTGATACAGTGGTGAGTTATCTGGCAGTCATGAAACCTCAGGCTGTAGGTGACCTTGTGGTGAATCTTGGCCATTTCATTTTGCCAAGGGTGAAAGGGAGGCTCATTTCGTTTTTATGGAAGAATTCGGAGCTCTCTCTGAGCTCCACAAGAAGTAGCGAGATTCTGCTATTACAGTAAATGTAAGATCTGCTATGCGTTAAAATAAAGTGGAAGTCTGTGTTAAACCGGCACGAGGCAGAAATTACCCTCATATTCTGGAAGAGGCACTGATACCATGCAGAAAATAGTCTATTTAGAGATCATTCTGCTGATATTTTTCTCCGCTCTATCTTCTTTTGGGCAGGAAAACAAGCTCTCAGTGGCTGAGGAGTTCATTTTCTCCCGCTGCTGCTTTTCTCATTGAAGTCATCATCCTCCCATTTGTGACATCAGAGTTACTGGCTAGCAAGATAATTATGATTTCACAAACTGAAGATTATGACCTTCAAATGAGGAAGGCACAGCGGGGAGGACAGATTCCTAAGCAACAGCCATCAGACATTTGTGAAATATTTGCTAAAACGTCCTTGCAGTTTAAAAAAAAAAAACAAAGAGGGAAGAGAGGGCAGGAGAGAAACATCCAAAAAATATTATCAGCAGCACGAGTTGCCAGCCAGCATTTTTTTTTTTTTCCCTGAGTTTTCCATTTGGTGCCCATGATTCTCTAACCTGTCTCATTTAGCCTTAATGAACATGAGACATTTTTTTCACGTGCCATATGTGCTGTGGTCCTTAGGAAAAAAAACACATCTAAATAACTTTTTTTAATGTTCTGACTCTACCCAATCATAATTTAAATTTTGCACGGTTTGATGCCCATCTGCAATGTCTTTACTATCAGAAAAGGTAATAAGGAAGGGAGGAAAAAAACTATAGGAACATGTTGAACGACTGACACAGGAAAACCTGTTTGGGAGAAGATAATTTCTGTCCCTTTATGAATAAAGAACTCAGAAAACCAGGTTGAAATCCTGTCTCTCCGGGTGGGGCCAGCTCCTCTGTCAGCAGTGCCCAGAGAAGAATTGCCCCAGCAGCTGTCAATGTGTCTCTGGATAGTCTCTTGCTTCGTAAGAGGTTGTGCAAGTGATCTCCCCAGGGCTCGTGAGGTTGAGGAGCAGCCACATGTTTAGAAAAGGACACTTAAGATTTGGCTAGACAAGATGCTAGGCCATTTTCTCTAGACCATGTTTTTCCCAAGAAAGGTTGGACCAGGTGTTCCTTGAGATTCCTTCCAACCTGGTGTGCTATGATTCTATCAAATGGAGCCCTGCCTTTTGATATGAAGGTCAAAAATCAGTCCTCTGTACAGAGGAGTTGTGCCTCAAGTAGATGCTTATTTTGCAATTATGGGACGAGCTATTTAATGATCACAAACTCACCCTTGTCCAAAGCTCCTTGCAAATATTTTGTCCTGAAAAGGTGAAAGGCCTTGAAAGACAGCCTGCTCCTCTTCAGTCTTACCTGCCCTTAAAAACTCCAGAATTACATTTTTTTTTACTTCAGAGGTTGGCAAGAGGAGGTGGAAAGGAAGAAAACACCAAAGGAGGTCCTAGATAGCTCCAGGAGCACATTTCCATTGCATGACTTTCTGTCTGATGGGGTCTAAGACGGTTCCCAGGACAGCGCTGATGGAGTGTGAGCTTCTCTGCATCCTCACATTCTGCTGAACGCTATGTGAGAGCATGTTCTCAGTGACTGTAACAAATGATGACCATTAATTACATTGAGAAAACAATCAGTGTTTTCCAAACAAAACTCCAACTGTAGTAATCCAAATCAGTCACATCAAGCCATTGGGGAGTCCTGATACAGCCAGGCCCAAGTTCTGGCATCTCCGTACCCTCACCCTGGCTTCCCAGTGACCCTGTGCAGGGCAGGGTATTGGACACAGGAGCAGGGACTCTGGTAGTGTCACAGTGCCCAGTTTTCTTCCCAAGGTCTATTTTTGCCTTTAGCAGCCCGAGTCAGAATATGTCATCTATTCCTTGCCTGGAACAGTACTAGTTCAGAAATATTTCATTTTGGTATCATGAGCTGATAGGAACTCCTACAGCCCAACCAGACCTTCCATACTTCATCCTAGATTTTACAAAGTGAGATTTTAAACCTTGGTTGCAACAGTCAGAGTGGTGCTTTTAGCGTTTTCCAGGCTCTCTGGAAAGTTAGTCATGATTTTACAACTTGCAGGCTCCTGAAATTTAGCAGGTGATTTAAATGACCAGGAAAGCAGCCTTTTTTACTTGTGTGACACACAGAAGAGAAATTCCTGGGGTTAATGTTAACTCCTGGGGCTCTATTTGGACGTGAGGAGTGGTGGGTGGTAGAGGGCTCTCCTGAAGAAGAACCTCAGCGACCATGTGATGGGTAATACATATGGGCTTGGCTCTTTGCTGAGGTGAAGAGGGAAGGTTTCTTGGCATACGGTGTAAAAGTCAGGATTTCTCCATAGGTAAGACCTCCTCCGTGCAGCCAAAGTCATGTTTTACTCTGTTTTTGCTTCCCCTGTTCTAAAATGGCAAGGTTGGTGTTTGCAGGTAGCTCTTAGACTTAGGAGATACAGCATAGATGATGTGCTGGGGATATTGAAGAGCAGCTACAGCTGATATCGCTTCAAGCTTGGTCATCTGAATGCTGGAGCCTGAAATACCCCAACTGTTGTCATGAGGGTTGCTCTGAGAAGCAGAGAAAGCAAGCTAGATGTCAGAAGTACAAATCCCATCCAAACCCTCCTGTCCCACTTGAATCCGCAGCAAATTGCTTGTGATTAAGATACAGACTAATAACTATTTGTATAAAATATTTAGTGGCTAATTTCTCATTACACATGCTTTGGGGAACATAGTAAGCTGCTTGCAGACAATTGAAAAATTAAAATTAAATAAAAAAGGGGAAAAAGATTGAACACATAATTTGCTGCATATGGTTTGACCAGCTTTAGGGACTGCAGTGTTAAACCACGAGACAGGACCCTGCAGAGCACCTGGAGTGGCTTTACCCACTAGTAGAGAATCAAACAGCAGCAGTACAATGCTAGGTACTGCAGGAATGAGCGTATATATGAGTATATATACTGTAAAACAAAATTAATTTAAAGTTACAGCTTGAGAATGTTGCAGTTTGAGTGAGAACTGAGTGTAGAATGGAAACACTGACTTCCCTGAGTGTTCCTCCTGTGACTGGCACTCCTCAGAGCAATAAAATATATGTATTTTTTCTGGTTAATAAACAAACCCTTCAGTTTACATCTTCAATTTCACTTTTGCTAAATGTGTGTCTGTGGCAATGAACTGAAAAAAAAAAAGAAGCCAGCAGAATAAATAAGTACAGACAAATACATGGAGGAGTTCAATTATCATTTTCCCCTCTTGAAACTGCCTTTTAACAACTACATCTTCTGACTGACAGCTTATTAATACTAATTATATTAGATATATGCAACATAACTAATGCACTGGTACTTTCAATTATCTTCCCTTGTCTTCATTCCTTCCCCTGCTCTCCTGTCCTCCCTTTTCACGCCCCATAACCGCTACCTTGGGCTGCAGCTCAGAGCAAATGGATCTGCCTGCCCATGAGCAAAAGCCTTTTATTTTTTTACGTAAGAAAGAAATAATACATTATTTCTCAGTAATGCTCAGGTGCATGTTTGTGAGGCTGTGTGGGTGCTCACTGAGGCATGGAGAGAGAGGAGCTCCCAACCCTAGCACTGGTGGGAATTGCTTTGGGTGTTGGGGGGAATTTCCTATTGAGTTCTTCTGAATTTCTTGGGGAGGTTCTATCAAGGTCCTTTGAAATTCCTAGTGGAGGTATTCTGAATTTCCTGTGAGGGTCCTGTGATGTTCCTCTGCAGGTCCCACACTGGCTCAGGCTATCGTGGTCTCCAGCCCTGGTTTGTACATCAGTTTTCACAGCTTTTTCCAAGCACAGTGCTGATCCTTCTGATGCTGCAGGAGATGTTTTGGTGATCTGAGATTGCAGCAGCACTGATTGACCCTCTCCTCGTTATGAGCTCTGCAGAAGGACTCTGTGCACTGTTTTTTTTCTTTTTACAAAGTCACAGTCCCTCCCCTCAGGTCCTTGTTTAGACCAAAGTCCTCAGTATTGTCTCAGCTTTGTTTTTGTCTGCTTTTTCCCCCTGTATCCAATGAACTGTCAATCGCTTATACAAATCAGGGTAGAAGAGACATTTAGAGGTTATTTATAATGCCTGAAGACATTATTAAATCAATCACTGCAGCTTTTACAGCTCCCCCTATTCAAGTGTCATTTAGATCTCTAACTTTTTACACTGTATTGCTGTAACAGTTTATGTAAGAAAACAAATATGTTTTGATTTTTTTTTATATAAGCTTGCTGATTGCTAAAACATCTCTGCCAGTTGACATGGAAATCAGGGAGGTTTTGATTAGGCTTTTCTGATATGTAAATGTTTGTAAATGAATTATGTGGGGTTTTTTAATTATTTTTTTTTTAAACTCTATTTAAAAAGCAGGCAGTAGTATCCCACAGCAATTGCACTTCAATGAAGGAGGCTGAGATGAATGCTTGTGTGAGTAACATGTATTTAAAGGAACTCTAAGAGTAAATGTTGAGTACTCTATGGAGAAAGTTAGTGGAGAAACCCTATAGTATTCACCAGATGTTTACACCAGGCTCTTACACAGTCAGTGTGCCGTGGCTATAGCATTTCCTAACTGCTAATAGTTTGACTGGAACCCATGGACAGACACAAAATGAAATGGTTGTCCAGTAAAAAAAAACTCAGTAAAGTTGAGCTAATACCATGAACTTGCAAGTGATGTCCTATACCAGATCCTTACACAGTGACATTAGGGCTTGCTCCTTGCGCCATTGGTGGCAAGTGGTGAGTATGTCTCTGTACAACAGGTTTTGCGCCTGTTGTCTTTCAGATGTCCTGAATGGTGCTGGAAAGCAACTTAGTGGGAAATAAGATCACCACGTCCCTTGAGCTTTATTTTAATACTCTTTTTCTGTGGAGTAAATGAGTGTGTGTTTACCTAGCGCCTGTAAGAAAGCACTGCTGGGGTCATGGGGAGCTTAAGATGATGCAGGTGGTGGAAGGTAGCCCTGTATGTGGTCCTCCTGCAGCATCATGAGGCTTTGAGCAGCCCTGCATCAACCGGTACAACGGGTGTTGCTCAGGCACTTCACGTTTGCAGGATTTTTTGGGTAAGAAAGAAGTCCAGCTGATGATATCTAATATCTGTACATCTCTCTTGAGCTTTTAAACAGAACTTCATTGATAGACACAGCCGTGCTTTTTCCAGGAGGTGAAATACTGGTCAAACTCAACAGAACTTGTGCACCAAAGAAGAATGGCTAAAATAGATATTTTGAACTGGGCGTGTTTAATTAAAGCTGAATCTTTTCTAGTCTCGATGTTTTGAGCCCATTAAGCTTTCTGAGTGGTTTCTGCAGTGTGAAAGCCAGACTGAAAAGAGGGAAGTAGTTCAGCGTTGAAGTCCTTATTAGCTCTCCTTTCAGTTTCAGCCTCAAAGAGTTAACCTAATGTTTTCAAATAGTGAGTTTGCTCTTGTGGAGCATCTGCCGTCTTCTGCGAATCACACAGCTTTGGATCAGAGGACAGAGGAAAAGCCAGGATGGAGGAGATTGAATCCAGACCTCCCTGAAATGGGGAGGTGTGGCAGGAGGTTCTCATTGCTAGTCCATCTGCAGCCTTGGATCTTGTGTTTGTATTGTGCCATGCTAGCATTGCTGATCAATTTGATGGGGTTCACGGCGCTGGTAATTCACCTGTTTTCTTTCATCTTTTGAAGTAAATCAACAACTATTTTAGCAGTATCATGGTAAATCTGTAACATTTATTTTGAGAAGGAAATAGAGCTCAAAAGATTACCTAGGTGTCCAGCTGTGATAATATTGCCTACCTTGTAAAATGCCGGAGGTCACTTTGAAGATGTAAAGCAAATTGAGGATTACATTAACTTCCTTCTGACTTGCTGAAAATATTAATTCAGTATCACCAACTATTATACAGTGGAGGGTTATGATTTTTTTAAGTGTAAATGAATAACTGGTTTTGATGTGCATGAGGGAGTGCTGCCTTCAAGACAATAAAATGTGTTTTGATTCCATCTGTGGAAGAGATTGGTATGTTGTTTTCAGGTTTTTATTGCTGTTTTCTTTATAATACAAGATTATAGTAGCCTGCATTCGCATTCAGCTTAAATAGTCTGATGAATGAGTATTGCACAGCAATGTGATTTTGTGGTGTAATTGGTTTACCTTAGAGATTCCCAAATATTTTTTCAGTCTCTTTGCCTTGCCTCATGGCAGATTTGTGCGTTATGTGTTAGTCAGCGAGCAAAGACCATGTTCACATCCAAAGCGAGTCAGCGGCGGAACTGGAAACGCAGTCCCTCTTACCAAAACTTTCTAGTGTAAAACATCACTAGCGATTCTGGAAATCCAATTCTCGCTTTTTGCAAATAGATAATTGTAGTGAAATGTCTATTCTATATAGCATCGAATGTCAGCATTGGAAGGTGCCCTGATTGGTTTCTCTGCATGCGGGCTCTCTTTGGAAGGGACTCGCTGCTTCAATCTGTGCTAGTTTGAGGGATTCCTTTGCCAGGCAAGTGCTCGAATGATTTCAGTAGTTTCGCTTCTGTGGCTTTAGTGCTGCATTCTGACTCTAACCAGAGCTCCATGTTCTCAGGGGCTGTGGGGGGAATTGAAGGGCTTGCTGTCGGAGGAGGCTTATTGGTTATTCCTTGTTCTTTAATTTCAATGCACTAGGGCGGATTGTAGAAAGAAGAGGTGGGGATGACTGGGAGCAACCACAATTTAATGCTGGGTTTTGATATGGCTCATACCAGATACCTGTGCTCCTGTACTAACCATGAGGCAGAAAAGGGAATGAAACATTTGCCCAATGGATTAAAGAAATACAATCATCTGTTGGGGCAGAATACTCAAGGATTAATACAGAAACATATTTTCCAGTTCCCTATTTATCCAGACTTTCCTAATCCACATTTCCAGGGCAAGATGTAGGACACCGTAGTCAATGCTGTAGTTACCTACTTGCCCGTGCCTTGCTGCCTGTGCTCTGCCGGTGATGCTTCCAACACAATGAGATCATTGTTTAAATTTCATTGCCTCTTCCATTAATCAGGAACAATTTGAAATCGTAAGAGCACTGTAGCATTTCTGTTAATCAATAACTAACCGAGCTATTAATTTTCTACTAATATATTGTTCTTTAGTGTGCAGAGAGTGAAAACCTGTCGATTACCTGTACTGATACTACCCAGTGCCCACGAGGGTAAGTGGAGAGCTTTCCCTGGACTTTGATGAATGTCTAGGGATGGCCTGAGAAGCCCCATTGGAGGTGCCAAGGGTTGCATGGAAAGCAAGACCTCTAAAGCCCCTCACATCACTGTTCGTTTACCACTTCAAGGTTTTAAAGGGAGCCCCAACCCCAATGCTTGGGTTAAGTTTTAGACCTTTTTGAAGATACCTTCTTACTTTGTTTTCCATGGTAAATTTGAGTCAAACCTGCCTTTTCAACTAGGAAAGAAAATAACCAATGACACTAAAGCACATTAAATTGGGGTGTGATTGTGTTCAAAAAATATGTGTAGATGTGGTGCTTCAGGACATGGTTTTGTGGTTATGATGGTATTTAATAGATGGTTGGACTTGATGATCTTGAAGGTTGTTTCCAACCTTGACGATTCCATGGTGTGTATAGTATGTTTGGACAGTCACTGCTGACCGTTGTTGGCACTAGAAGTGTAGGTTCTTCCTCTGCTAGGGATGATCATTTCTATAGCAATAGGAAGAAGAAGGAAGTATCCACATCGTCATGCTCCTGGCTCTTTGGTGTGACACGTTAGTATGTACCCACCTGTAACACCTGTAACTGCCCCAGTGAGGTCTGGCATCACATCTCTGCTAGAGTCCTTACTGAATGTCCTGCAGCAGGATGGCAGCTGGGAAATTCAATAGCTATAAAATTTTACAGTAGCAGAGCTCTGATAATGAGTTTAACAAATAATTAGCAGCAGTGCCTCTGTTTTATAAAAGTACAGCAGTTGATGAATTTGCTGTGCCACCATTAGGAGCTCATTGGCAAACAGAATTCAAGGGTAACAAATACCTCAAGGGGATATTTTTAGGAGTGTTTAGTGAAATCCTAAAATAAGAAGAGTAAGGAAATGTGAATTTATTACCCAGACATGCTGCACACCTCCTTCAGGACTGGGGACAAGGATCTGAGGTCAGGAGTGAAGCTCACCTTATTTGCCAGGGTTTGCATTCAGTTCTGAATTTTAGACCTTTCCACATCATTAGAAATGGGACTGTATCCCCATTTCATTTTGCTCAGTTGGTAAAATCCACATTGTTTTTTTATTCTGTGGTTTAGTTTGATGGTTTTAGCAAAAAAGAATGCATTCCTTTTTCTATTGCCTTCCTGCATCTCAGGAAAGAGTCTTTTTCATTGGTTTTGATCTTTTTTATTTTTCAGTCCCATTGAGGCAATAATACCTTCTGTGAAGCCACGTACTGCATCAAAGGGTGTCTCTAGATTTTAGCTATTGTTTACATGCTTATTCAAAGATATTTTCTGTGATTAACTCCACCTTGCCTCCAGAAATCCATCCCTCATTCTTTCCCTAATGGCTAAAGCAGTAGGACAAAGGGAGCTGGTTTTACCCTTGTCCCGAGAAAAACCTTTTAGAAAATGATAATGGACTTCTAACAAATGGGAAAGCTGGTTATCATTGGGGAGAATTAATCTTTGACTTGATTGAGAATACCTATGCCAAATTACAAGCTACACTATCCATCTGCTTGCTGTTACCCAGCAATATAGATTTATTGTGACATTTTGGAGAAGGAGTAAGAAAACATCTGAACAACTGTTTTGGTTCATTAGCCCTTTATTGGTAAAGCGTGGTGCTCAGTGATGTTAGAGGGGTACGAAAAGACAATCCTTTGACTGTAATTGGTACAATCGTTGTGTTTACACCACTGTGTAGAGCATCCCCAAGGACAAGCTTACAGTTAGCTACTGCTTTATGTCGCTTGACTGTGAGATTGTTCTTTTGGTTGATGCTGGAGTGATTTAAGCCAGTAGCTCCAGGAGATGGGAGAAAATGTTGGGATACATCCCAAGCCCTCTGGTTAACAGCTGCCTAGGACACCAGACTCACTCATCCCAGTGTCAGGTGGGTAAAGCCACCTCATCTTACAGCTCCTTTGCCACCACAGCTCTCGAGGGTTGCTGGCAGAGCCAGCATGAACGTGGGGCAGCCAAGCTCTCTTGCATTTTCAGAGCCAACCTGTCAGACCCAGGGCAGGCAAAGGATGTACCACTGGGATAATGTTTCTACAAATATTTCTAGTTTAGTCTCTTAGCTCTGGTTTTCATCATCCTAAACCCGTCGCTTGTGGCAGGTTTCTATGAAGGAAAATCCATCTGTGTTGTCACTCTCTTTTCTCACAAGTATTTATTTTTAATCCACTCTGGGGACCTATTCCATGGGTACAACCACATAGACTGTTGATTTATTTGCAATTAAGGATCTCAGAGTCAGGATGTTAGCCTTCTAAGCCAACTCCGTTTTCATATGGGAGAACCTCTGGAAATGCACTTTAGGTTTATGACACTGGCTTGGCTTAATTTAATTTACAGTTCACTTAACCGATTATTCAAAATACCAGATGCGACAGACAATAGATTCGGCTGAATTATTACCTCACAGGCATGTTCAACATGTAAAATATGCTCTCTATATGTGAAGGTACCGAATGTCCCCCATCTACATCCAAGAGCAACCAGTTTGCTTTTGAAAGGATGGTGAGGCTGAGTGAGAGACAATGTCCCTCATTTCTTCTCTAACCTTTGTAGGAGCTGACGTGAGAGTTTAACCAAAGCTCTGTTGCGTGAGATAACATGTGAACAACTGAAAAGGCCAGCGGCAAAGGATTTGTCATGTGTAAAACATTTGTTGTTGAGTGTTTACTGATGTTAGGCTAAAGAATTCTGCTAGCAACTTTTTAATAAGTATAGTAAAAGCAGGCAATAAAACGGTAGAAGTGTGGAACATCCCAAGTTTTTAAGAGTGTTGTGTCATCTAGTGGCTAGGATGGTCTTTCTGAAGCAAGGTATCAAACTGAACAGTGTTGATAAAAGCGTGTATGGATTGGTGCACTAAAACCTCGAGCTTTGGAAGCTGGTCATTAGAGATGGTTTTGGCCATCAGGTAGAAACAGAAGAGTTGCAGCAGTCTGTTCAGGCCTCCCTCCTTTTCTCTCACCACTTCGTTTGTCTTTTGGAGCGGAGTGATATATTTGGTCAAAACAAGAGCGATGGAGACGATTAATTCCAGGAGTACCTCTAGTTTAGCAGGCAAGAGACCTTGATTGTTTTGGAGAAGTGAACATCAGATACCCATCACCAATGCTTTCAAATCTTATGGTGCGAGATTCTTTCATGTTGGGTCAGGACCTAGGATACTTATCTAAACCTTTACTTTTAAAGAAAGATTAAAAATTAAACTCTCAGTAACACAGGAACCTGAACTTCGAACTCCCTTGTGCCAGCAGAATGTTAATCTGATCTCAGCAGTACCCGATGAAGTCAATCTGTCTTCCTCGCCTTGTTAATTTTTAATCATTTCTATGGATAGAAGAGCTGTGGTAGGTGAGACTAAGAGAAGGCAGCCTTACCACAGCCCTTGGATCCCAGTATGAGATGGAGAACAATATGAGCTAAGCTTTTTTCTTTATATTCTGTATTATACCCCTGTGTTTATTTATCCAAGGCTTGGTATGTAGGCGGCGTGTTCTCTGAGCTGACGTTTAAGGGTAATAGTACACCAAAAAATCTGCTTGTGTGTACATGTTCACAGGATACTGTCAAGCTGTTAATGGGAACAGTATTTCCTAGGTCTACAGCAAATGTTTTCTAGCAGTGCTAACTGGGGAAGAGGATTAATCTAATCAAAACTCAAACCACTTTTAGCTCCAATTTTGGGGTGAGCCCGTAGTCTATCCTGGGGTACTTCTCTCAAACTTTATAGGAATATTTAAAATTCGAAGGCGTTCTATTAAAGGTAGTAGTTTGGTTTCGCTCTCGGTGATTTTTACAATATTTCTGTCATTCTGCATCAACACTTGCAAAGCATCGAGGATGTAAAAATTAATGCCCCGTGTCAGCACCGCACTTAACGTGCTGAATTTTATCATCGTTGTAAAGGGAGGGAACTCAGAGGTTTTAAAGCCTGTCTCCATCACATGGACAGCCCAGAATTACAGTGTTGAGGTAATGGCAGGCCTAGACTCAGATACTTGTTGAACTAGGGCTATCTTAGCCAAAACTACTCTAAACCTTCCTGTGCTTGCTCTGCCACCATCTCACAGCTAGTAGGGAACAGGGCAACTCTATTAGTGCCACTGATATTACTTTGTGGGTCTAGGCAGCTCCAGTGAAGAGAGACCCAAAGTTGGTAGGACCTAAAGGTTCAGGTGGCATCCAGGGGAAGGATGCTAATGGACCTTAGGATCTCCGCTGAGAAAAGTGTGAGTTAAGAGGGTCCCGAGGTGGCTGCAGAAGGGGAAATGTCTTCCCTGTTCTCTTAAGCATGGACTTCCCAGAAGTATTTGTGTGCCTAGCTTGTGCTGAAGTCTGAGCTGTCAGGCAACTAAAGGGCTTTCAGAACCTAACCCCAATTAATTATGTTTGTAGAAAAAAGCTGGATCAGCAAGAAAATGTAGAAAAGTTGAAGCAGGATGCTGCCGATGCAATATAGAGAAGGATTGTGTGCAATTCCATCACTAGATAACCCCAACGTGTGTATAACTCATTTAGGCAACTGTAACCTGGAATAATGTTGAATTCCCTTTATTTATT
Organism: Todus mexicanus; assembly: GCA_013389965.1. Taxonomy (NCBI): domain Eukaryota; kingdom Metazoa; phylum Chordata; class Aves; order Coraciiformes; family Todidae; genus Todus; species Todus mexicanus. The sequence goes on along the minus strand of WEIS01034257.1, from coordinate 12,375 downwards.
TACTTTTGCAAGGTAGGGTGCATAGACCAGTTTTGTTTGCCTGATGTCAGATCTGACCCCACCATGCCTGTCTGTCCAGTGCCAATTCTGTCTGGCAGCGCTGGGGGTGACAGCTCTGTGCAAATAATTAGCAGAGATGCAAATCAACATAAGTATGTTTTTTAATACTCCGTGCCTGGAGCTATGCTAAACTTAGCAGTGATGAATAAACAGCATCAACATTCCCCTCCTTGAAAGGACAAAGAGCCTCCTGGTATTTGGGATGTCTCTGGTACATTTGCTACCACAAGTGTGGCCAACCCCAAACATTTAATTCTGTGAGCAGGCCCTCCAAAATTACCAAGCTTAATAAATACTGAATGTTTTCATTCCTGAGCCTTGAAGGTGTGCTTAGCTAGCATCTTTAAGCTTTCCTTTGCAACCGAAAGGCTGGGAAATTACTCCTGGTTAATGACAGTGAGATTCTCCTTTAATCACTTTATTTCAGGAGCAAGACTTTTAAATAAGCTCCAAGAGACTCATGATAAAATAGCTGAAATATGAACGTGTGTCATTAAACCTGTTTAGTTTTTATTTGCAGTATTGACAGCTAATCTCCTCTCTCTGTTGTATGTGCGTGACTTTCAGTGATTGGCACAGCAGAGTACATATAAACCTAAAGAGAATTTAGTCCTCCCCACGTAAGATTTCCAAGCCACCCAGGATTTCATAGCAAAATTAAGGTGTATAAGACGTGAGGGCAAAAGTCAGTAATTCCAGACCTGACCTTGGTTTCCCCTGGTTTAGAGATAACGAGAGACTTAAGGGACCTGTGACTAGATGCAGCCCAGTGGCCTGGCTAAAAACGGTGGTGGATGGTGGAATAATTGTTTTTGTCTTTCAACAGCCCTCAATTTTTGAAAAATAAATAAATAAATATCTTTTTGTTTCAACAAGGTGACATTTGATGATGTTCACTAATTTAAGAGAGACTGATTTATGCATGTTTAATCTTCACTAATGATGACTCCAGGGCGAGAAATGAAAATAAGTTCAGTTAATAATATGTGTATATATTATTAACACCTTTACTGATGGAGATGGTTCCCTTCCTGGTAGACAAATGTACAAGCAATTTGTGGAAGATCCAGATGACTCAGGGCTGTCAGAACGTCTCTCTAACTCACCGGAATGTAGAGAGCAGAAATATTTGGGCACTAGAAATTCTCAGCTGATTTACTGTAAGTAAATACAATAAGCAGCCCAATCCTTTCTGGTTTGGGGTGCTGTATGAAAATGAAATGATGCGTCTTGCTGTTATTATTGTACCCTGATTGTGGCTGGCTTTTCCTTCTACCACACAAATACTGAGAAGGATGCAATCCTTGAATTCAGTCTACGTGCTGACAGACAAAACTTATTGTGAATATTAATGTGCTCAGTCTAATCATCCTGCTATTTTTTGTGTAATTTACTCGGTCAGGGAGTTGGAATTCCCTCCTAGCTGTTACAGATTCAAGCATTTATGCAAAATCCTCCAGTCTTGAGATTTACAGTGGATTATCTACAAATATTTGAATACATTAGTGCAGCCCTTTAAACGCGTTCCTTTTATTTACATACAGAACAAATAACAAGCAACTTGAATGACAGAACCATAATTCCATCAAGGAGCTCGCGTCCTGAGAAACCACAAAAGCAAAGCGCTAAGGTGCCCGTGAGTTCAGTGGAGCGCTGCCCTAGAGTTACAGCTCCATAACCTGCATTTCATTCATTTTTCTTATTTAAAAAAAGAAATAATTTTTTAAAAAAAGAAATCCACAGTTTCAGAAATTGCGGAGCTGTTTGAAAGAGGAAAGAGCCGGAGAAGGATGGGGATGGCACTCTCTCCTCTCCCCCACCTCTACAACAACCCAGGGAAAAAAGCAGTTATTTCCTCCGTATCGCCATGCTCATCGCTATAACAGCAGATCAGAGAGTAAACACTGGATTTATCTTACTGATGGCACCAGGGAAGGTTTCCTGCAATCGATGGTGGGGTTTTGAAGAGCTCCTTTAAATCTGACCCACCCGGGCTAAGGACAGGTTGTCCTGCATCCGTGGCTATTTTAGAAGCGGAGGCTATTTGCATTGATTTATGAGTTTGCTGCACGCACGCTCAATTGCAGATTATCGCAGTACATTGGCGGGTGGATTGATGCGAGGAGCTTTGGTTTCTGTTCCGAATCTTCCTCCTGGAAGGAAGGGGGAATAAAATCAAACCCAAAGACTCGCAGGTTTACCTCTGTAGGAAGAGAGATGGGTTCCTGCCGATCCCAGAGGTAAAGCCCTAACAGTTTCCATGGAATAGTCAATTATCTGTTTCATTGCACAAGCCAATATCTTTTCTCCAAAAGATGTATTAGAGTGTTTAGCCATTCAAGTGATCCATCTGGCTGAGCATTCTGAGATGCTCTTTACCTTGTTTTATCAGGCCCACAAGCGGTGTCCTTGATAGCTTCTGGGACTGTATAGGGACTGTCCACGCATCTGCTTCATACTCACAGGGACTCCTGATCTTCCATTCCTGGCAGGGGCAGGACCTATACTGTCACACATCTCCATCAGGAAAGCCTTATTACAGAGCAGCGTGAGGCTCTGGTGTAATGGTGGGATTTAAAAATTATCATAGAGGATGAGGGCCATGGGGCCATCAGTTGCTTCCAAGGAAAATGCAAGAAAGCCCCCAGGCAGCAGATCCCTGATAAGCCACTGTCTTTTTCTCCGTCAGAATCTGCACCTAAATCCTAATGGAGTCTGGCTAAACGCCTGCGGCTGGAGATTGTGCGTTCCCTTTAAATCTCCTGTGTTTAGAAAACACACATTACAGCTCCAGTATTCATGTTATCCCCATTTCCATCTGATATCACCTTCAACACAGCTAAAATGTGGCATGGTTCAGCTACTGGGTAAGGCACTTTTCTTGTCTTCTCATCCCGCTGTGGCGAGGGCTGTGCTGATCCGCAGCCGTCGAGGGCTGGGCACGGCAACAAGATCCCCCTGGGAGAAGGCAGCTAAGCTCCCCAGTAAAACAGGGACTCGGGATTGCAGCGTATCTGGGTCAGGCATCGCTGATGATTGCTGCCGAGCACACGGTGAGGTGCAGGCTCAAGTCTTGGACTGTCAAGCAGGGAGGGAAACACAATCCAGGGAAGTGCTGGATTTGTGTTAAGGACCAGAGGAATGCTCAGCGTTGGAGGTAGGACCCAGCTAAGTGCGAACTACAGGGCACTGGGAACTCCTATAGCATAGGTGCAGCTAGAAGGAAGCTCTATGTAATGTTTACATCCTCAAAGTACATTTCAAGGCAAAAAACATATACTGCAACGCAAGTAAATTAAATCAATAGTGTAATATTTTAATTACTCGAAACTTCAGGTGAAACCCTATGTATTTTCTGCTGGGCTAGCATCCAGCTTTTACAGCATTAATTCTTTAAAGGTACATTATCAAATTAAATTAAGCTTTGCTTCCCACTTTCTGCATTTTATAACTGAAAATCACCACTTGACAATGATATTCTTCTCCACCCTTTTTTTTTTTTTCACCTTTTTTATAAAAAAAGTGAAGATTGCAATGAAGTTTAAGTACAAATGCACTTTGGAACAAGTGGAGTTATATATTTAATGCAATCCAAACCAGATTGTCTACTCAAACAGTGTTCATTAAATGAACTGTCTGCGAGCGTGATTTACAGCGCAACGTGGTCATGTGAATGTCTGTGTGTATTTAATAACTGCGCAGTAATAGCTTATTGGCAGGAGCAGTAATTCGATTTTGGAGTTTTATCTTATTTTTGAATTTCTGGACCGTGAAATCCTGCTGTCTGACACACTTTTCCATTGCTTAATCTTCCGAGATTTGTGTAAAGAACAACAACTTTACTCCATATTGAAGATCCAGTGCGCTGCTATATATATTTTTCTTGCTATCCCCCCACCCCGGGGCAGCTATTCATGTATACCCATCTCAGTACCACAATACGAAGTGGAGTAATAGACCAAAATATTGACATTTAATGAGCTAAGACCTCCAGTCTTGGAGAAGATAAAGTTTTCCAGTATTGCATAAGTGCAAAAATTTTCAAGGATCATTTTCTATGTAATCTGTTGTATTCTGTATTTAACTTTCTGAGCTTTTCTGTTGATTTCAAGTCAAAACTCTAATACTTAATCTACTTAAGGAACTAAGTCAGGAATTCTTACTCCACACAGAGACTCTCCTCCTTATGACAGGTTAGCACTGGAATCAAATCAAATTCTACCGTACTCATATTTTCCAAAGACCTTGAGAAACAATTTATGAGCTAAGCACTGACATTTTTCCTTTGGAGCAATGTCCAGTGTCTGTGCATCACAGCTACACTGTATAGTAGTGGTTTGAAGAGTTTCCCCCATGCCTACAGAGAGCTGCCTTGAAACCACTCTGAAGAGTATGAGGAGGACACAAGTGTGGTGGATCTTTCCTGTGGCTCCAGGAATGCCATGGACCGCTCTTGAGTGTGTGAGCCTGATGTGGTTGCAGAGTAGGGGGGCTACATCCAATCAACCAATATTATCTAATAGGGGATTATTATTAATTTGCTTTTTAAATAATCATCTGCCTTTCCCATAGCTGTGGAGAATGATGTCTCACAGCAAGTTCAGCTCCCACCTCCCCATCCTTTCTTTCCTGCACTGCATGATTGAACAAAATATTTTGAGTACCAATAATCAAACATAATTCCACCTCGTGAATCAGTCAGCAGTGTAAAGACTTCGTAAAGGGTTCCAGGGGCCCAAATAATAGCAAACCCATCCTATATGTGACAACACAGGCATCAGCTGTCATCTGCTCACGTTGGTAATGCAGGTTCTTTAATTCACTTGTCGTTATTTCAGTGTCTTTCTGCCTAGTGGAGCACTATTGTCCGCATAAATACACGTCTGGATCAGCTAATTATTCACCCTAGATTAGAGCTGCAATCCTTGCTTTAAGGCGAGCTCTAACCCTTCCAAAACCATGCTAGTTAAGATCTTAATTATTTTAAATCATATATTAGTTGTTTCCTTTAAATTCTGGAGCCGATTAGTTCTCACATGTGGTTGGACAGTGCAGATCTGATGCACAAAATCTTTTTCTTTTCAGAAAAATAGATACTGGGTAATTCTTGAACCTGTAACTGGCTTGATAGTCCAGAGGGAGGGTCACAAAGCAATTAATGATGGGAAAGCAAGATGGTGCAGAAAGTTAACTGTAACAAGGGGCATTTATGGGGAGTCGTGGATGGGAAAGAAGGTTTTACAGTGCGGAGGTTTCCTGTACCCCTACAACAGCTACAACCGTACCTAAGGGCCTGGTACAAAACCTTTGGAAATCAACTGATAACTTTTAGTTGATAGTGACTGATTCTGAAGTTTTATGTTTATTTAATATTTGTTGTTAGAGAACGAAACAGAAAAGTAAAGAAAAACTGGGAGAGGTTTGCATCAGCTTTTTAAGCAACAGCCTCTACTGAGGGTCAGGATCGAGAGGATCACTGGAAATGTTATAGAACTGTGAAGGAGTTGTTGAGCCTAAAAAGTTTGAAGGCTTTCTGGATAGAGAGTCATGGCAAATAATTGTGATTTTGTTGGTGGGTTTTGATACTGTGAAATATTTTCATGTTGCTGTTTTGTTCAGGTGTGTTTTAATGCTTCGAATCATACTAAAACATTAACCCCTGTTAATTCATAGCACACACACGTGCTCTTGCTTTCTGATCCAAAATTATCTTTCAGTGTCTCAAGATGAAGCATTTTAGCATTTTTGCACACTATCTTTGGATTGTTTAAAGTAAATTATTTGTCCATATTTATTTTACCGGGAAGGTTGAAATAGGAGGAGGGTTTAGTATTCGACACAGCAGCACCTGCGAGAAGCTCCTACTTGGAGCAGCTCTGATGTTTTGTGAAAACAACAGCAAAGTAAGGGTAGAAGATACTTAATGAATGTGTTTTAAGGTAGCTTTTCCTGGCCAGTTTTTCTTTCCCTAAAATCAGTGATGAGACTCGTGAGACTAGAGGGGGACCAGTGCTAAACAAAACCCCCATTTGAACCCCCCATTTTTAAGACAAAAAAGTTTACTAGAAGAGAGTTTTTCAGAGCCAATAGAACCGACAATCATCACCTAAAAGCACAATTTTCTTTCTTTCCTCCTCTCAAAAGGGGCTTCTTTAAGACTGGTAGGAAATTTAAGAGATATTAATATTCACCTTGCATTCTCTTAACAAAGTTTCCTGTTACGATGAAGGCCCCTATGCTCTTAATGTAAACCCACGCACAATGCAGATTGCCTCCTATATTCGTTATTCTTCTGATAACCAGAAAATTAGGTGAGAAAGGAAAGAAAACCGTAAGATCAGAGCAAAAAGCAAGCTTGTGTGGACCAGGTACTGGTGGCCTGGGCGGAATTTGGTGACCTTGCTGTAACTGTTCAAGGATTTTAAAGATTTCTTCTGAGTTTTGTGGGGTTTCTGTAGTTAAAAGAGCAGGTAATGAAAACCAAAGAGGGTTGGTGAGTCTTAAGCTTCTGTCTGTGCTTGTGCGGTTTATCAATCTTAGCTTCTTTCCTTCATATGTGTGTATGTTGGTATCTTATCTCTGTACAATAGTAGTATCTAGCAGGCTAGATAACTGTAGGGTGCCTGCAAGTGAATGTTATCTGGATGCTCAGAAGTTTTCCATCAGGTAAGTGAACACAAACTGCAGAAGCTTCGCAAAATTGATGCCAGCATTAAGGGAAGGAGGAACCTAACCGCATTGCCACTGCCTCCGCTGTTACTGTGTGGAGTTCATCTTCAGAGAGCTCTTGTCCTGTTAACTCTGGCTTTTACTGTTGTAATTAATATAACATAGGTTTCAAAGCATTGAGGCTATAGGACAGCACCCAAGGCAGAGGTCAGAATCCCCCAGAGCCTCCGCAGTAGCAGGGAACCCCGATGTGCAGAGTGTGCGATCTGCAAAGTGTGCGGCGTTGTGCTGATACCTTCTGCCACAGATGCAAAATGCATCTATTTACCAGCTCCTGACGGTACGAAGCACAGAAGCGTTTCAGAGTTAAAAATGGGAAATAAGTGAAAATTCAGAAATGTGGTTTCCCGAGTCTCAGGGGAACTGCTGACTTGCTCTGCCTTTTTAGGCTGTGGGCTAGTGAAGACCTGACATAGCTGAGAGTATCATTTCCGCCAAGGCTTGAAATGCAGGCAGCAAATAACATCACAAAAAATACTGTCCTGGTACCATTTTACCCCCCGCTCCTTCTCCCCCCCTTTCCCTGTACTTGCCCCTACCTTTCCTTGCCCTTTCCCCTTCCTTGTCCCCTCTTCCCAAAGCCCTGTACCTCATAAAACATCTGGCAAAAGCAGCAGCAGCTGCTCTTTGGCCTTGCAGAGGCTGCCTGCAGAGCAAGGTGTGCTCTCGAGGGGACCAGCCAGCACTGAGCATTCCGCTCCGCCTCTCTGAGATGGATTTTGGCATCTGAGGAGGAGGAGAAGGCCGCCTGCACGGGGCTTAATCATACCAGTGTATGCTCAGCCGTGTCGGCTGGTTTATCTTGCCACAGCAGTCAGTGTTCACTTCTTCCCAACGTGTCATCCAGTCCTTCAGAAATTGCTGAGCTCATTCATTTGGTCCTCATCTCTGGGCTTTGTCCTAACTTCATTGACGCTGCTGTGAAGTTTGGATCTGCTTCTGCTTACGCTGAGTGTATGAGAGACTCGGTCCCAGCTAATGTTCAATATTTGTTAGAGTGCCTGTGACTCCCTCCCGCAGCCTGACATCCATCCTGCTGCCAGTCTCGACTGATCATTGCACAGCCCTGCTTTGCTTTTTCACGGGTCACAAAATGAAACAGACAAAAACAGCACCAAAAAAACCACAAACAGAGCAAAAGAAACACAAACCCAACATATTTTTTACTCTTGTGCTGCTGAAAAACACGCTCTCGACTCACCCCTAAAAGGCCGTTGCACATAGATGTTGTTGGTGCTGAGCCATAACAAACCCCGAATCATTCCTCCCCACTTCTCCATCTTTTATCTGTTTAGGCCTCTCAAATGTTCTTATCTTAATGGAATTTTGCTTTACAATCCAGAAATTGTACCAGGAGGGGCTCTTGCATATCCCAGGCAATGCTTTAGCATGCATATTATAGCACTGCATTGTCATACGTTACTATAAATAGCTCTCGCAAAGAGTCCATATTTCTGCCGAGATTTGCCTGTCAACTCCTAACAATGGTAGTCGTTCACAATGGGAAAATAGAATACCAGCTCCATCAACCTTTGACAGACTAATAGGGGTTATTTGACTTTCAATTTTTCATTATCGGGTTTGGCAGCCGCGATTGTCATGTTGAAAAATACAAACTGATCCATACTCCAACACGAGAAAACGCTCCTGGTCCTCCTTCAGGGAGTACCTGAGTGCCTGTAGCGCTGCGGTACGTGGCCATACGGGACTTAAAAGCAGCTTGTGGTGTACTAGAAGTTCAGAGATCCCAGTATTGGCCTTTTCCTCCCCACTTTTGATAGATGGAGTCGAGTGGAATGATGAGAACTTAAGCTGTGCCAGGGGAGGTTTAGGTTGGATATAACGAAAAAACCTTTTACTGAAAGAGTGGTGAGGCATTGGGACTAGTTCACGGTCTAGTTGATGTGGTGGTGTTAGCTCGTAGACTGGACTTGATGATCTCAGAGGTCTATTCCAGCCTTAATGATTCTGTGAGCAGGCTGCCCAGGGAGCTGGTGGAATCACCATCCCTGGAGGTATTCAAAAGACACGTAGACGTGACACTTCAGGACGTGGGTTATGATAATGTTTAGTAGATGGTTGGACTTGATGGTCTTGAAGGTAGTTTCCAACCTTGATTCTATGATTCTATCTTCTATTGCTGCAAAACCCCCACACTTGAGTCTAACAAAAGATACCAGCTCTGTCACGAGGGCTGTAAACCACTTGTTCAGCTGAACTGAGGCTCAGCACTGTCCTTCTGGACTCCACAACTCCTCAGTATGTCCCCTGTACTCACATTGTCACGACGGGCTGCGAGCTCCTGTAGAAATTGCTTTGTTGGGTAAGTGACATTGTCACAAGGCAGCTGTTCTGGGCTGTGCGAAAGGTGAATCACTCGATAAACATTTCAAATTTAGCTCAGATTCGCCACTGGCAAAAAAATGCCACATGAGAGTTGGAAACAAAAAGGCTTTTACTTTGCCTGTAATGTGAAAAGGCATCTTTTTTACACCAGGAGGACTGTCTTGGTATAAAATCTGGCAGCAATAAAGGACAATGATCTACTTAAGGTCACTGATTTTACCACAAAGTAATTAGTCAAGACCAGCTTTATAGGCCCTTTACGGGACCCAAACTGGCTATTTAGGAGGAGAAATAAAAGATTAACCTTTTTGCTGGAGAAGATATAGGCTGCGTGTCACACATTTCAGGAAGGTCCCCTGTGTGCTGTAGGTGCCCAGGCCCTGTCAAACAGTTGGTTGTCAAAGCTGAGTCACAGTTCGGATGAGAAAATGTAGCATAAATAAGAGGTATCTTGCAGATTGCAATCATACAGATGAAAGGGATTAAACAACTACCTGAAGGGAAGTTGTAGACAGGAGGGGGATGGGCTCTTCTCTCAGGCAATTTGTGACAGGATGAGAGGGCACAGCCTGAAGCTGCACCGGGGGAGGTTTAGGTTGGATATTCGGAAGCGCTTCCTCAAAGAAAGGGGGATAAAACACTGGGATGGGCTGCCCAGGGAGGTGGTGGAGTCACCGTCCCTGGAGGTGATTAAGAAAAGACTGGATACCACACTTAGTGGCAGAGTTTAGCTGAGTGGTGGTGGTAGGTCCTAGGCTGGACTCGATGATCTCAGAGGTCGTTTCCAGCCTTAATTATTCTATAAACTGGAATCAAACAACAGACATAGATGTTCCTGCAGAAGATACAAAGCCTGATGTGCTTGGTGATAGCCAGAGCACAGGTGCTCAGCAGCTTTCGAATGTTGGACTTTCCCCTGGAAAGTTGCCTGTCCCCTCCCAGCAACCTGCTCAGGTGGCGGCTCCAGAAGACTGTCCAACTCTTCCTTTGCAAGAGAGAGTTGGTTACAGAAAACACTGCGGCCAGCTCAGGTTTAATTACCATTAAATTAAGGCGGCAGTTATAGCTTTAAATTGCATATTCTAAATGAAAAGAGAGTGGATGTTAAACTTAATGACCTGAAGGAAACACTCAAGGCCAGAGGTGTAAGAATGGGGATTGATCTAGAGACCCGTGGTTTGTAAAGCCAGAAGGGACCAGTGTAATAATCTCTTCTGACCTCCTGAAGCTCCCCTGAATTAGTCCAGCTGAGCTGGGGCGTATCTCTCGGAAAACCTTCACTTGCAAAGTACAGATTTGCGATGTTAAAGAACACACCTTAGCTCTCCATAAATCATTTCCAGTTGTTAATTACTCTCACTATTAAAACCCAGCATCTCATTTCAAGTCCAAACTCACCTAGCTTAATTCCCAGCTACTGGCTCATGTTATAGCTCTGTTTATTTCATAAAGCGGCTTCAATTATTGAATTTCATTGACCTGTGCAGGTATTAATAAACTGTTATCAACGTGTGCCCTCTCCATTACTCTGATAAACGGAATAGATTGAGTTCCTTACTTTTTGCATTTAACACGTATTTACCATTCCTTTAATCATTCTTGTGGCTGTTTCATGCAAGACCCATCCTGGGGACAGCACTACTACGTTACTGTTGTGGTTGTAATTAACATTAACAGCGTGATATAATCTTTTTATTCCGTTGTCATGGAATGCATTAGTGCCTTTGCTACACTGGCAACACCTGGTCATGATTTCCAAATTTTTCTGGGTTTTAGCCCCTGGCTAAAAAGTACTGTATGTTCTTTGTTCCTAGGATTCACTTTATCCTAATTAGGATTTAGGATTCATTCAGTAGCTGCACTGCTGAGCATATAATGTTTGCTTGTGTTGATCTTATCAGGTTGCTTTGAATCAATACCTTCTCCACTTCATTATTTACCATTCTCCTAATCTTTGTCAGTCATTTGACATTTTTATCAAATAATGTTTTTGTGTTTTCTTCTAGCTGGTTGATAAAAATGTTATAGAGCTAAGGGTCAATTACTCAGGGTCCTTGCAGGATTCTCATTAGAAGCACACACCACTCCACGATTCCTGTGTGGAGTGATTGAAATGCAGCAAAATCAAATGAATTGATTAGTGAAGTGATACAGGAAACAGTGACAATTAGGAAGCTGCCACATTAGACAGGGCTGCAGTGGTAGAGTTCAACGGCAAACCATTTGGTGGCATTGCCTAGAGAAAATAACCTCTTGTTATAATACGGTTGTTATGGACTGAGACTTTTTAAGGCAAAATTTTTGTATTGGAAGAAGTGTCAGTATCAACACAGGTGTGAGTTTTAAAAGATCGTGGTTCATTTCAGATTCTTTTCTTTTTGGTGTTTTTGAGGTTTTGGTTGATTTTTTTTTTTTTTCCTTGAGGAGCCAGTATGCATTCACTGCAGAGCCATATCGGCAATAAGAGGGTTCCATAAATACCTGGTGCATTCTGATGCACCCTCTTTTTCTATAGCAGTTTGCCTTGTTATCTAAGTGGTAGTGAGTGAGGATGGTGAGTTATCTTGCTGGAAATGGAAGTTTCTGGGCATTGCTTTAAAACACAGCAGGATGGGCATTGGAGGGGAAGTTCATCACGTGCTGTTGGATGGCTGTTGAGTTTAGAAAGGCTGAGATGACTGGGTTTGTTCAGCCTAGAGAACAGAAGACTTAGGGGAGACCTTATTACCATGTACTGGTAAATAAAGGGTGGCTACCAAGAAGATGGCAATTCACTTTTTACAAGGAGTCATATGGAAAAGATATAGGGTGATGGGTACAAGTTACTCCTGGGAAGATTCTAATTGGACTTCAGAAGAAAATTTGTCACCATGAGAACAATCAGCCTTTGGAATAATCTCCCAAAGGAAGTGGTGGATTCCCCTACGTCGGACAGTTTTAAGACTCAGCTTGACAGGGTGCTGGGCCAGCTCTTAGGCTGTATTTCTTTGCCTTGAAAAGTTGAACTAGATGATCCTTGAGGTCCCTTCCAACCTGGTCTGGTCTGGTCTATTCTATTCTATTCTATTCTATATAAAATACTCTTTCTTCAAGAGTTCATGTGGAAACGAGACTTCCCTTTTATCTTTTGTGTAAATGAAGAAATAGATTTAAAGCAGAGACTCTTCCTTCCTCTATCCTTGCGTGCCCAACCAATGCGATCATATTCCTTCTTCTGTAGCCTGTCTCTGCTCCCACCTC
>WEIS01034252.1:7054-23781 GCA_013389965.1 Todus mexicanus | reverse complement strand
GATGCCAGCTGTTTCAGCCCACAGGTTCAGTGGGATTCAGCAAAATTGAGAGGAACCAAAATCACCTGTGGACCTCTGGATTTCTACCAATGAGGTGGAAGTAAAGTGTATCATGTGGTAGCTGAGAGTATAGATAATTAAGAGGCACACGAAGGTCACTGGCAGGGTATTGCTTGAGAATGTCTGAGATACTTACAGATATATTTATCTAGACATATGTTTACTGAATTATATCTCAGTGTGTATAAATATATATATAAATGATATAATAATCATATATATAAACATATTATTACGTGTTCATGAAAAATGGTGATTTTCTCACAGCCTAGCTTTACAGTAGAAGCAAAAGGAGCAGCTGTTGTTCCTTCTGATCATTTTATTAACTCATTGCTTACAAATGCCTCCCATCCCCTTTGCTAAGGGTCATGCATTAGACTTAATGCTGGTTCTGAGGCTTGTCGTGTTCTTCATGGTTCTTTGCTTTCAAGTAGTGTTTTAACAATAGGCATTTTAAATCCTTGAATGTCAGATATAAATACCATATTGTAGCTGCACGAACCTGATTGAAAATGCATTATCTGGTAATGGTACACGGAGTCTATTTTGCATCTCTCGCCTTCTCAATCTTTCGTTTGAGACCAAATCAGACCCAAAGTTGTGACCATTGAATGTAGAACTATTAAGGTGAATAGAATGAGCTGTGATATCGATCCACTGCCTAGGGGATAGGTCCCACTACCACAAATAGCGTATATGGCATGGCTGCATACAAAACCTTGAGAATATAAGCTTGGATCAGGCTGCAATTATGGTTGGATTGGATTACTGAGGCAGAATTGCTTAAAGCACGATTCACTGTTTTGAAAAACAGTGGGTTTGTACTCAGAACTGTTGCTTCTATTTATCCCCTACATAATTGCCTCCAAGATTTTTTTATTTTGGCCCCAAAAATGCTGTCTTTGGCTGCATGTGAGGCAATGAAGCTTATAATGACATGGCCTAAGTACCTTGATGAGTGTGAAACATGGTGGTGGTGCCACAGAAGCACTGGTCAGTTTGAAGTAGTAGGAATCTGGAAGAGTGGCTTAAATTCACTTTTAAAAGGAGTCTGCACCTGATACTGACTTTTAAAATATGAAGGAATGGAAAAGCTCCCACTGGTAATTTGCCACTTAGCTTCATGCTTTGCAGATTATGACAATATCGAACAAGACTGTCTCCTAACAACTCAAGCTGCACAGAGCATATATGATGTTAAAGATCCATCTCTTGCTCTCTGTTGGGAGAGTTCCTTGGTTTAGTAACCTGCTTCATTCCCACAGCTCCTTCTGTTGAGCAACCCATCCAAGTGACAATCATCGATGTAAGTACACGGTGGTTATCAGCCTGCTTGTACACTTCTCATAAAAATACGTGAGAACTGAACTGGGTGCCAAGCACTGCACAAGCTTCCCACAAAACGCTCCGGTATGGTTTTATTTGTTTAGTCTATTCAAAGCGTGGATGAATCTGAGCAAAGTGCCTAATTAACACGAAGTGTAACTCGGAATAGTTTATTTGCACTGTGGCTTATTTGCCATGTTGTTCATCGTGTTGCATTCGGTACCTCATCATTTAGTTACAGTGTGCTACAACTGCCACTTAAAAAAGAAGTGCTACATGTTCTGTCTTTTATTTGTGTCCAGAGTCTTAACCATCTGCTTTATGGGGCTACATCAGTCCACACATCATGCTACTAACTGCAATTACAGCTCTAATTGAACATGTGATTTAACTAATAAAAAGATCAGTGGTTGGTTGTTTTTTTTTCAGCAGTGGGTAAAACTTAAGAGATTTACTTCTCCTAACCTTTCTGTATCTAAATCTGTGTTGGTCTTCCTTTTTAATGAGCCCAAAATCAGGAAATAAAATGGCAGTGTAAACTTTGCTCAGCCTGAAATTGCTCTTGCAGAGCTTTAGACGGGAGTGATTCTGTCTGGAGATGGAATTGCAGCCTCACGGGATGTTTAAGTGTGTACACATCACATTTGCAGCATTCAAACCATCTCCTCAGTGCAGAGTGTTTGGTTTTAGCTAAGAAAATCCCCATTCATCATGTCACACATCAATCTGGTAGCACAGAAATGAAGAGAAGCAATATGTAAATACAGACAGGATGATTCTGCTCTCCAGGAGGACGTATTTCCTCTGGTTCCTTTTTTGAGGTGTGGAGTATGGACCCACAAGATGACCCAAGGAAATAAAGCTGAGATACAGTACTTACAAGGCACTTAATTTTGGTCGTTATTTGAAGACAGAAGCTAATGCCTCAAGCCTGAGCCCTGATTCTCAGAGAAGCCAGCGAGCAAATAGGCATCAATAAAAGCAAAGTTACTATAAAAACTAATGTTACCCTTGCAAAAATTCACATGAAAGTTATGGATTTATGTGTGTTACTGATTTGATGAAACATGATCTAAACAGACAAGATTTCTCTGTGTACATTCTTAATGTTGCAGGAGGACATAAGACTTGGATAAACTTCATTTTTAGTTGTATTTCAAGGCTTATGTGCTTGCATAATATAAATAAACAGCCTATCTAGTGAAATATGGGTGATGTGCTGGTGTATAAATGAAAACTTCTATCCAGACAAAGCTACAGAGCATTTTAATTGACCGTGGAGCATGTACCTACATTTCATGGACAATGAGCAAGCAGAGCACAAGGTAACATATGTGTGCTGGATCCAGCCCCAGCACAAGCCAGGGTTGGTGGTGTTGCAGATCAGGGGTTAGTCAACTCCACCCCCCTAGCGCCAGCACCGATAAAGAGGCAGTTTTCACCTGATTTACTCCACGCTGCAGTAGAGAAGACTTTAGTTTGAAGGTGACCTAATTGTACATTGCCTGCTAAAGGGGGGGAACTGTCTTAGAGCCCAGCACAGGGAGCAGCTATTTAATGTTGCTCTGTGATTTTAAGTGATGAAACTGGTTTCCAGTATATGTAAGAAAGATGGGGATAGTCTTTTTAGCAGGGCCTGAGCACCAGGACAAGGGAGGGTGGTTTGAAACTAAAACAGGGAGATTTAGACTAGAAGGAAGGAAGACATTTTTTTATACTGAGGGTGGGGAGAGCCCGGCCCAGGTTGCCCCAAGAGGTGGTCAGTGCCCCATCCCTGGCACCATTGCAGGGTAGGTTGTTGAGGAACCTTCAGTCACAACTTCTCATAGGAAACAGTGACATTTCAGACAGAGGCAGGCCCTCCGTGGTTAACAAAGTCCCTTCCATCTCTCTTTTGAATGGTATTTCTAGTCATTCTTCAATTTGTAATACAAACCAAAGGCAAATGACACCCGTCCTCTGCAATTAGCTACTTCAAGCCATCATCCTCACTGCTGGATAGGCACACAGCCAGCCAGCCTTTGTTCAACCTGAAGGATTTCTTTGGCTTCTAATTGCATCTGGTTATGATAAACTACTGAATCCAAAGTTTCAACCAGAAACCAGCGCACTCCGAAAGTGATGCGAGAAGACAGCAAATCTGCATAGTCTTTGAAGAAGAACTGTCTCAGGGAGACAAAAAGTAGCAAGCGCCTGTGCAGGGTGTGTGCGGGGTGCCCACACTGGCATGGTGAAGGTGTTCTAGCCAGGTTGGGGTTTGTAGGGGCTGTAATGAGGCATTAACTTTGAAAAATGTTGTACTTATTAATGTAAGTGTGAGTCGATATCAAGTGTGTCTCTGCCAAGTAAATGATATATTTACTTTTTAAAGCTGCATAGAACATCAGAGAATTTTCCTCAAGTTAAATGCAACTTGTAGAGGAAATGATGTGCTACCTCATCCACTAAACATCAAACACAAGTATTTTAGTTCAACTTCAGAGGTTGCATAAGCAGAACGCAAAAACTGGGTCAAAATGTTTGTTTAGAGACGTTGCATGTCTAACTAAGAAGGGGAATTGTTAATCCAGGAACTGGGTAGATCACTCTGCTGCAGCCGATTACTTTTTCCTAATTGTTTTATAATTGTATCCATTGCTATTGAGCATAAACCTTGGGCTTAAAACATTCTACTTTATCAGATCAGGTTAGTTAGCTCAGGATATCTGTTTATTTTTTGAAAAGCCTTTTCAAAACATTTGAAAATTAGAATATCTGAAGTGCAGGCAAATTTTGTATATATGTGATCGGGTGCACCTGATTATCCATTTCTTTAACCAAGCCCAGCCCATGCATTTTGGAGCTGCTGCGAAATTTATACTTCTCAGTTTATTGTATCCCAATCCAGTTTATCACAATTGTATTTTTTTCCCCTAAAACTCTTCAAGTCTATAGAGGAAAAATGCTGTTGTAAACATGACCCAGATATCCACTTCAAGTCTGGTAGTGATCAAAATTATCATACAGTTTTTGCAATTTATTTTCCAAAGTTCTGTTTGTAATAGACTCCTTTGTATTTGTTTCCTCTAAATCTATCTTTTTAGAATATTTATGGCTACTATTCTCCTTCTGCAGAGTCCTTGCCCTTGTAAAATAAGCAGCCAGAGTATCTTTGGATATACTTTGGTATAAATTATTTATCGAAAGCATCAAGTATTGAAGAATATTGTTTTAAACTTTATTCTCTGACAATATAAAAAGAAAACATCATCTAATTAAAATGTAGACTTTATATGAAATGGAAAGAATTCAGTTTCTCTGACTTATGGTGTTGCAACCTTTGACGAGATTTTTTTTTTTTTAATAAAAGAGAAGTATGTGTTTTCTAGAAGAAAAAAACCCCACAAAAACAACAGGGATGACTTATCCCTGAAGTAAATATCCAGGCTGTGAAACATGAATAACAAGACTAATGGAAGAGGAATATAGATAAACCAGATTAACAGAAAAGATGAAAGCAGAAAAAGCATGAGTGTGCTGTGAGAACTCTCCTGGGCTAACTAGAAAAAACTTGTCAGAGTGTGCACAGGGAGAAAAGAAATAAAACATTAAAGATCAAACGAAATATCCTGGAAACTGGGTAATAATTTCAGGTACTTATGTGTACTAACTAGGTAGCTACATATGTAAGAAGGACTGACAGTAAGGAAAATGCTAACGATGAGTAAGGCAGAACGATCAAAACCTAGAAATAAAATGTCATTTTGCATGGAGATTTTGGTACCGAGTGCTCCTACAAAATCCAAATGCTGAGAAGGACATGTTGTGTGTACCTTTGTGGGCAAAACTAAGCTTTCTCTTTCTGCCTTCAAACAAAACCAGTATTCAGTGAATAAGTACAAAAACCTCAAGCCTGGGAGGTCTCAGCCCCTCTCCGTGGCCCTGTGGACATGGTGGTGTCCTCACAGCAAGCTGAGATTGTTCTCAGCAGCTCCAAAGCAGTTGTCCAAGCTCAACTTCTAATTTATTTTCATTATATCATATTTAATTAGAGTATACATTAATAATATTGATTTCTTTAGACAAAATATACCCACAAGGACACACGGCAGCACTGGTGACACCAGCTGCCTCCCACGTCTCCCAAAGGCCACTTGACCTCCCAGCCCACTTCCCACCAAGTCACATCAGCTGGAGGGAGGAAAACTTCTGTAAATGAAAATGAAAAGAAAAAAGCAAATGGAAGACAAAAAGTAAAAAAATGTAAATGTAAATGAAAAGTAAATGAAGGGCAAGGGTAAGTGGGGCAGCTCTGTATCAGATAATTTCTAATACCAAATACCACCTGGATGCAACTGCAGACCTGTTTGACTTTTGATAAATCAAAACAAAGCAGAACCACTTCATGAACCACTTCATATGCAAATAGAGTTGAGATTATCTCCATTTGCGATCCCTCTGTTTCTGTGCCCAGGAAGTGGCTCTGCTTTCTGGGCTCTGCAGATAGGACTTGAACTCAAGTGGACTCTGGGCTCACAGAAAGACATTCCTATTTTGCTGATAAAACCCCCACAAACCCTTAGTAAATGTCAATTCAAAATTAAACTACACTGCAAACCTTTTGTAATACTACATTTAAAATTACTTCATTGCGAGATTAATATCCGAGATAGTCCAGACTTTTCTTCAATTATTGGAGTTCAGTAAATCTGGAAAGTTCAGAACGAGCTACTCTTGCTTTCTTGGCCAGGTGGCTGCGATCCTTTGATTCCATTATGTTTCAACATTTTCTCTGTAGCTATGTTTTAGTTTCTGTAAAACATTCTTTTTATTACAGCCCCAGTCATCCCTTTACACACAACAGAGCTTAAGTGCCTGATCCTCTTAAATAAATGAAAGTATATCCACTGTGTTTTGATCCAGCCCTTAAAAGAAAGAATAGCAAAGGATGACTGGGTCATATTGATTTTGTTTCAGCCTCATCCAGCAAGTCCAAACTCATTAGAACAACTCAAATTGCAAAAAGGCAAATATATTCCGGTGTGGAAGTGCTAGGCCAGCCGCTTGCAGTGAGACTTCTACCACCACCCGCTGCAGGGTTCCAGTATAGAATCATAGAATGGTTTGAGTGGGAAAGGACCTTAAAGATCATCTAGTTGCAGCTCCCCTGCCATGGGCAGGGACACCTCCTACTAGACCAGGTTGCTCAAGGTCCCACCCAACTTGGTCTTGAACGCTTCCAGGGAGGGGGCATCTACGTACGTAATGAACAGTCTCAAAAGCGGTGCTTCAAAGTGTTAGTTTTGGTAACCTTGAGAAGGGTTGGATGAGTGATCTTTGGAAAAGGTCAGATTTGAGACAGCGGGATGGTCACCACCATTGGTGAGACAAAACATGGGCTATGGAACATACCCAGCTTTCGTATGAGGCAGAAATCACCCACACACAGCTTTGAAATACTCGCACAGCAAAGACGAGTACTTTGAATTCTCCATAATGTTCTATGGTTTTTAGACAATCCCGTGATTACTACTTGATCCAGAGCTATTAAGAAATGTTGGGGTTTTGTCAAGGTTTCCTTTTTTTTGCTGTTGTTATTTGCTTAATTAGCTGAACAGTTACCCTTGCATCTGCTGCCTGTGACGGAATGAGGTGGGCCGTGGGCTTTTATTATTATTAATTACTTTAAGTTCTGCCAAAAAGTGTTATTAACAAAAAACAAACAAACAACAAACAAGCAATTTCAGTACTTTGAAGGATGTTAATTATGATTTACACAGATGTTCTCACAGACTGCTGCTACTGTAGTTTTTGGCTAGTAAACACAGCACTGAGCAGTACCTGGAGAGACCTGCCTTCCATTTGCAGCTTCATCCTCACCCAGTGGGTAGCCTGGAGCAGCTCCTTTTCCCACTAGAGATCCACATTTGTAATCCCCTTTGCAATCCACTAGTGTGGATCCACTGTTAATAACAGCTAACTGTAATAATAATAATAATAATACTCAGCTATTTATCATTCTTAATGTGACCAGAGCTAGACCTGCCAGCTGAGTCCTGCTGAAGATTCCTGCTTTGCACTGAGCTGGTGACCAAGACAGGTACTACTCACTCAGTGTGGGTAAAGATGGGCAGAACTGCTGCTTGGCTGTTGTTCCTGCTCCTTTAACAATTATAGTGCTATTTTTACACCATCTTACTTGTTGCCCAGGAACAGGTTGACCCAAGAGGTGGTCGCTGCCCCATCCCTGGCCCCATTGCAGGGGAGGTTGTTGGGGGCTCTGAGCAACCTGCTCTAGTTGCAGGTGACCCTGCTCCCTGTAGGGGGGTTGGACTAGGTGACCCTTAAAAGTCTCCGTTCCAACCCAAGCCAGTCTGTGATTCTGTGATCATCAAAATGATGCTCAAGCTTCTGGATTCCACCTATGGCTGTTTTGACACACTGCTGCTTAAGCTCACAAAATTTACCCCATCAGCCTGCCCATCTGAGTAAGGACTTTCCACAATGATCTTTAACGAACAGCTTTTCCGTAACATCTCTCACTTGTTTTGTGGTGGAAAAACCAGAAAAGTAAAGTGAAAAAAAAAAAAAACCTTAGTACAGTGTCAAACTTCAAATCTGGAAGGATTCCTATTGCCACAGCAATTTTAGACAGCATTTTGCTTAGCTCATGGATTTCACAGGCTAAAACACCATTGGAAGCACCACCTCTAAATAGCAGAGCTTTCAGAGCTGGCATTTCTGCGTTGTCTGTCTTTGTTTCCAGCACCGATTCATCATCCCCTGCTGGCACCAAGTGCCACCCAGCAGAGCAGGGTCCTTTTGTGCTGCCACCATCCAGCAACTATTAATCCAGAGCCTACAGTTAAATAAAATATTTTTGTGTTTAATAGTTACCATATAATGTTATCATCATCATAATAATCAATGCACTAAATAATATACTGAACAGTTTTTACTTTTTCGTTGAATATAAACAGCCAAGCCTGGCTGCAGGAATGGAAAGAAATCCAGGTTCTGTGCATTGGGATGTTCAACAGAGTTATTTAGAATTCATGCCTAGTTGATAGATACATCTCACAATTAATATTGGAGGCCAGTTGCAAAACTTAATCTGAGGACAAAATTATACTACGTGGACTTGAATCATCTCAAAGACATGTAGCCAATGGAAAAACAAAAAGCTTTGCTCAGATTTCACAGGTTAAGAATGAAAAGTCTGATTCTGCTCATTATTTGGCCTTCTGTGGATCTATTCTTGGTGATGGCAGGAGAGCTTTCTCAGGTTTATATCAATATGAAATCAAGCTCCATCCTGGTCTAATCAGGGCATCCAATTAGACATTTCAATATCTTGACTTTTAAATAGTTGAAATGGAAGTGGAATAAAAATACCTTCCACAACCTAAAAGCTCTCAGAATAACAGAATCACAGAATTTTCATGGTTGGAAGGGACCTCAAAGGATCATCTAGTCCAACTCCCCCTGCCAGAGTAGGATCACCTAGACTAGGTCACACTGAGTGTTTTCAGTGTGCATAATGCCCATACCAGAATGTACCACTACTGCCTGAAAATGTCAGCAGAAAGGATAAAACACATTAATACTACCCAGTTATACCAGAAACCCCTTTTTCTAATGTCTGGCATTTAATAAAATACCGCTATTATTTTCTCAAGACTCTGAAAGATCTGGGTATTAACATGTGAATATAATCATTAAAACCGTTTGTCCAAAACTCAGAACAGGTCCTTGGTTATCATTCTTGCCTCTATTGACCCTACCTGAGGAAGGAGATGTAAACATACTGTAAAATATAATCCTTCCTTTTAAAAGGATCTCAGAAAACCAGGAAAAATATAGAAAAAGCAAAGAAAACAGATATTTCCCTACTATTTTTAGCTTGGAATCCAAAGACAGAGTTTAAGGCTCAGTTTACAAGATATTTAAATGTATGCGTAATTACATGTAATCCCATCTAGTTTATTTAACCAGTTGTAATCCCTCACCAAACCACATCCAGATCGAGCCAGAGCTGAATCCAGGTGTGCTCTTTGGGATCCCATGAACATCAATCCTCCCAGAAGCATTTTGGAAGCATCTCTGAGCTTGTTTGGCATTAGGAACCCATCCGTATTGCAATCATCATTGGCAGAGCAATACATAATAAGTATCCAGTCTAAAGAAATGCATTTCTCCTCTCAGACCCCCCACCTTTGCCCCTTCTCTCAGAGATTATGTGGAAAAAGACGTTTTTATGGCTCTGATAATGCTCCTGTTGCCTCAGTAATTGGAAACCAAGGCCATTGGGAAACGATACAGCTAATATAGAGTAGGGTTAATGAACCAATCTGTCCTCTGGACTGGGTTTTTGGTTCACAGAGCAGGACTATGAATGTTTATAGTGCATTACTTTCATCTGGTTATCAGTGACAGGTACCAGTCATCGCTAGCTACTGGCCTTTCCTTTCCTTTCCAGGAGAAAAATTACCCTGGCTCCAGCATTCACGGGAGGACACGGCAGTGCCGCGCAAACTGCAATCTGTGGTTTTATTCCTTTTCAACTCGGCCTCCCAAGAGTAATAAGATAAAAACAAGTCATGCAAGGGTCAAATATATATGTCAGAATGCAATTCACCTGGTTTCCTGCTTTGGCTGCGTCGAGGTTGGCAACCTAATGCTTTTTATTGTGTGAGCTTTAGCGGCGGCATTACAGGGGGAGGAACGGGGAGGGCTTGGGTACGCTCTCGGTTGTGCCGGGAAAGAAGCTGGCTCTTTGCTGAGTGATTGAAAAATACCCTGTTACATCTCAGACTGAAATGTTTTTCCACTGCCACAACTGCCCAGACTCTTTAATGGAAGCGATATATCACTTGTGGTGTGGAGGACAGGGAGAGGAAAAGTTCCCGATGGCAGCGATGGCAAGACCCTGCTACTCCCCTACACCCTTTGGGACCTTGCTGCATTAGCTTCACATGCTTGGGACTGGCTGCACAATGGTAGGAAAGGACCATGCCCATCTCAAAGCTTTTCAGGGCTGACTTTGAATTATTTTTTCCTCAGTTTCTCTCTGCTGAGTGTAAGAAGCTAGGTTTTTTTTTCACTTCAGGAAAGTAGGATGCAACAGATCTAAGCATGTGATGTCAGCTGGTCTCTCCTTGTCATTCCTGGGCTTGCCATCATGAGTTTTTACACAAGGATGTATACCCATGGTGTATAAGCTTACTGACTATGTAACGAAACCTATTTTAAGGGTAATTGCATTGTCTCCAGCTAGTGCCTACGGAGGTACATTGCAAAGTATTCTTGCAAAAAAAGGAAAGAGAAAGGAAAAGGCACCTTGAAATGGTGTGAAAAGACACAATTTAAGGACCTGAAAACTGTGTGAAATGAATTAGTAAGAACCTGGGTGAGAAAACTCATGACAAACTGTTCCCTCAGTTTCAGCCGTACTTCATCACCATGCAGGGTGAATCTGGACAGAAGTGCAACAATTAGAGCTCACTGTCCTTTTACTTGCTGAAAATCGCTGCACCTACTGCTCAATTTCTGTGCCTCGGAGACAAAACTATCTCAAATACAAAACCGACCAAAAGGAGTTTATGTGCTTTTATGTGCTGTATTTCTGCAATTGTTTTTAATCTTCCTTGATCTGCTCCTGGGTAGAGAGGAGATGTGGATTATGCCCCTGTTGTTTAGCTGCAGAGGAGAAGCTTTCTGAAATGAACTACCCCCTTAACGTTCTATTCTTTGAAGAAAACCCCCTGTGGGTTACAGAAGAAGTGGGTGTGATGTCAGCAGCTCCAGTAAGGTTGGTCCTGTCCCGTCCCTCAGCTCACTCGCGCAGCAGGAAGGAGTTGCCACTGCTCCTCAGAAGTCTCCTGCACCTGCCTGACCATTTCCTTATGGTCTCATCAAGTATTTTCTTAACTGAAATAATCCAGAGATACATTTCTCCTTCTTTTCACATACCTCAAGAGTGAGTGAACAGAGGAGCCACCAGTAGAACTGGAGAAGGAGCAGAGGGGGTTAGAGAGTGATGTTCTCCTCAAGCCCTGCAGACCTCCCAGAGCACGCTCCCTGCCCAGGGCATCCCCCCTCCTCAGGGGATATTAGACCTACCAGCACCAATTGCTTTCAGCTGAGACAACCAGCTGAGAATTTGTAATTTCTAGGCATAATAAGGGGAACTAAATTCCACTACAAGAACCCCCATTTAGAGTTCTGTATTTTTTATCTCAAGCGCGGTAGCAAACCGCACTCTTGTCCAGACACGAGGCAAATTTTAATGCCAGAATTAACGCCAAATCACTCAATACATCTTTAAAATTAACTCATTATCATAACACTGCAAAATAGAACATTGATCCACTCACACAGCAATCCAAAAGGTCCAATTTTATGGTCTTCTTCAGACAATTTACTGAAAGTTGTCACTATAAATTTCTAAAACAAAGCACTCCGGAATGCTTGAATGTTCAGAACAGAGGGGATAAAATGAATTACAGTAAAAACACACACAGTTTAGGCATGCAAAATACTATGAAAGGCTTCTTTTCTCAGATAGAGAGTTCTACATCTTCCTTCATATTATGTTTGTACATTTATGCATTCTCTAGAGAGAAATGGGTTTGACTGTAAATATGCACCCATTAAAAATCCATATTTAATCTTCTCCCTGGTTTGGGGGAAACAGGGTGTACGCTGCAACATCCATATGCACGGTACAGATCGAGAAGCGAAGTATTTTCTCCACCTTTTTGATCATCTGGAAGTTGAGTGTTATTTTCTCCATCTATTTGATCTCAGGGAGGCTGCATTATTTTCACTTGCAGTTTACTAAACATATCCATCCAGCAGCACAACATCAGGCATTCATAAATCATCATCTTTCAGATAACTAATCGACAGAAATCAGCCCCCAGAGGAGTCTTCTGGTAGATTCAACAGCTCTTTACGATGAAGGACTCTCTAGCTCGTAGCTAAAATCCGCTTGAGCTTTGAACCAAGACCTGAAGGTCAACAAATGTAAGCTTAATCAGACCAACGTGGAAACGGATTTCATCGTAAAAGCTTCTTCATTGAATAACGTGCTTCTTGGCTCTGCTTGACTGGGAAGGCATTACACACGACGAGCGAAGGACCTAGGTGACCCAAACCCAAGCAAGATCCACCGCATCCTTCAAACACAGCCAAATTCCAAGTACAAGAGGGTTTGTGTGGTTCAAATGAAAGCCATAATCAATGAGAGGTGAAAATTGTGCTCCCTCCACGGTCAATGGGCAGCTGTGGGCTGGAATGGTCACAGCTCCCCGTGCTCTCAGCAGAGGTAAAGCCCTGGAGAAGTCCTGGAGAACACCCCACTGGGTATGACAGAAACAGTTGTTTGAGCTGGATGTCTGCTGCAAGAGACACCTGTAGCGCAGATGGTAGGAAAACTGTAAAATATGTTCACTTTTATGTTAATTGGGGTTTTGCGTCCCAAGGTGGGGGTAAAAAAAAATAAATTACGCTGTTGTGTAATTACATTGAGCAAATTCCAATCCACTAATTTGCTTTCTTAATTTTGACACACTGCATTTTTTAATTTATTTTCTTTGTTCCCTTCTATACACAGCACGCTTCAAAATGAAAGAAGACTTTCCGAATAAGAAAACAATTTGTTTATCGAAAGCACTACTGAGATCTGAAACGTCTTAATTTCTGGGGATGAAGAACCTCCCCGAGTCCCTGGAAAGTTGTCATAAAGATTAATTGTAAATCTTAAAATGTTTAGCTTGAACTTCCAGCTATTTCACCTAGTTACACATCGGTTAGACTGACAGCCCGTTATTTAGAAATTCCCTTCTCCAGGTAGACGCTCGCAGACTCTGAGTTTAGCCCTTGATCTTTGCTTTACTAAGAAAAAAAAAACCACAACAGCTCAATTAGCTCTGTCTCTGCACTTGAGGGCACGTTTCCAATCCTTTCATCGTTCGGTGGTAGATATCTGATCCCACTCCAATTTATCAGCATCATTCTTGGGCAGTAGCCAAGAGAAAGGGACATAGCACTGAAATAGTAGAATAATCTGCTAGTAATTAAAATGCCTCCTTTTGCTTTATCTGAAGAACCCGGTATCTGGTTTTGGCTGCAGTATCTCCAAAAGACCATGTGTTCAGCTGTTCTCTGTTGTGATCACAACATATTTTTTTGGTGACTGCGCCCAAGACAGGCTCTCCAGGTGACTTACACTGAAGTTAAGTAAACTTCAACATTAATTTATGTCTTAGTTAATGAGTTAATTTAATGAGTTAATTTAAACTGGAGGGAGAGGGAGGATGAACCCGTGAGGAAGGAGCTGTGAGGGTGTGCAAGCCTCAAGCCTGGAAGATGTGGATTCAGCTTCCTTGCTTCCCACACATTCGTTTTGTGACCTTGAACAAGTCAGATTGGCTTCTTGTTTCTTACTTCTCTACCCGTGTAATGCAGATGATGATATTCCTCGTAGCACTGGGGGAGTTGGGAGGATAAATAGATTAGAAAGATGAGCCAGATCATAGCTTTATTTCCATTTACAATGTATAAATGTATATGAACACACTTTCACTCTTCTGGCCAAGCATAAAATGAAACATTTAGAAGGTAAGATCCAAAGAATTTCATTAAGAATCCATCGCAAATTGCAAATGACACCTCATGTATTGGAATGTGAATTGTGAGTTGGGTGTTGCAGAAGTGTAAAATTATTCCATAAATTATCTATGACAAAGTCAAAAAATGTATCAGTCAAAAAATGTATCGGTAAAGCCGTAGTTTATTTTTAGTTCCTCAAACTGTGCACAGCAACATGGATAATACAGAGATAATTATTCCACTGCAGCATGGTGAAAGAAAACCAGAAAGACAACATTAGAAGTGAAAAAAAATAGCGTGGATTTCATTTGTGAATTTGTGAAAGTTCTTTCTGGTGATGTCTTGGAAGGATATTACTTAATGTTATATTAATCGGCCTTCTCTATCATGCAGAGAGATTGTGTGATTCTATCTCATGTATTTTCATATTTTAATATTCTCTGAAGATTCCCCTCATATTTCAAGGGATAAGATAGATCCACGTATGGTACCTCATCTGTCCTTCACAAAATCTGGGACAGAGTTGATTCGGCCGAATTTTGTGCTCAGCTAAAGTTCAGCTTAAGAGTCTGAGAAGTAGGATAGAGAGAAAGATCGATGATTAGAAAGTGGAGTTATTCTTTCCCTTTTCTCCAGACCTTTGATAGCTGTAGGATGAACCTCTCACAGATGCAGCTTGGGCTTCCAGCCCTGATTTATACTCACTTAAGGGTAACTCTGTGGATATTCCCTTACTGGTCCAGGTCCTCCACCATGGGCTGTCAACAGACATCTTTGGCTGTCATGATGCATTTGCCTTACACGGTGTTGGAAGTGGGGCTTGCAACAGGTAAAGGCAATCACAGAACAGGCAGGAGGAAACTTGGTCCTGAGGAAATGACGCTGGGTGCCTCTATGCCTGTGGACACATTTCCATTCTCTTTAAATTCTCACCATCCTCTTGTTAAGTAATTAGACCACCGAGCGTGACACCCACGGTTTGAAATCCTTTGAAGGTACATTTAAAGAGGAGTGTATTATTATGCCATTATCAGCCTAATTTCATGAGACAATTATTGGGGTTAAAATACTGTGTGATTCCATGTATTAATTAACATGGACCTATCTGTATAGACTCCCTTGGAATGTGAATACGGAGTGTGATCTTCCACAACCAATTGTGGTTAAATGGGTCACTCCCATTTATTCAAAATAATCCAAGGTGCTGTGACTTCACAGCAGATCATGAAGGGTTTGATGAAATTCGTATCAAATATCTCCTAAATACTTAGAGACTTGGACACCTCTACCAATACCTGGGAACATTAACAGAATGAGCAGCATGAGGAGCAGGCTGAATGTCACCCTGCACTTCAAATTTCGTGTTCTAGAAGTTCTGAACCACTACGCTCATGTCCCTGAAAAGTGTTTGTGTGTTTGTAGTTACTCATCTCTAATTTTCTTCAATCCCGAGGAATAAGAGTCTGACATTTTTCCACAGTAAGACAAACTGAGTATGTTAGTCAAGTACTACAATTTTTGCACTTCACTGTTTATAATATTAATAGCTATGCTTTAAGAAGTGTACTGTTGAACTGTCAAGAATGATTTGTTACCAGGTGTTAGCATAATTTGCCAGCTGTCATATTTTAATCATTTTTATTTGCCTAAAATCTGACACTTAACTTTAGTGGTAAATCAAGACATATAGCAGAACTTATTTAATGCTACAGTAGCTAAGAGGGAAAAAATGCCTGTGCATCCTGCAACTGATATTTGTATTTTCAGATAGAGAACAGATTCTGAAGTCCACTTTTATTCATAAGTCACACCGAATTGCTCCTGTTCTCCACAAAAGGGATTTTTTTCATTTAAGTAGCTCAAACAGATGCTGAGAGCTCTCATTCAAATGTGTGTTTACTCAGGTGAGGACCTCCAGCAGAATTCTTCAGCTGATTTTGGTGGTAAAAGGGACTTGTTAGATGAATAAGAGCACAGAGAAGGCACATAAACTGAGATCTTGTGCACAGTCAATGTCCTTAAATGCTAAAGTATTGTTTCAAACTCATAACTGAGGAGCAAGTCTTCTTACGAGCCTGCACAATGATAGGACGAAGTCATGACTAACTTACTAGCAACATCTGAACAACAGATGAGAAGACAGAAGCTTGTTAGATGAGCCTGTTGTTTGTTTCTTTTGTGGTGGGTTTTTTTCATTAGTACTTCCATTTACTTACGCTTCAGATAAGAGATTAGTGTATGGAAGAGTTCAACAAACGTATTTTGATATAACCATAGATATTATTGATTTCCCTTGGGGAGACAGTTTCCTCCCCCAAGGAATTTGTGGGGCTTTTTCCAGATTCTTTTCACCAGCACCACTGTATCTCATGAGAGTCCAGCATGGATTTACATCCCCTGTGCACTCCTCTTGGCATCTGTCAGGAACATGCAACCCTTTTTGCTGGTGCATCCACTCAGGGCTGTTGTTCCTTGGCTATGTGGAAAACTAAAGTATTTTCTCTGGGAAAACGTCCAAGGTATGTGCCTAAATTTAGCGTATATGGCCTCATTCTTCATTTCTAAACATATCTTTGAATCCGAGTGTATTAAATATTCTGGTTTTGAAGGAAGAAGTTTAGTGAGGAATCCAGAATGCTCTTTGTTATTTCCCTGCTGTCATAATTATTTACTTTCACATCAATCTTCATGTCATCTGAAACTTTTACAAGCCAATCATTACCGAAAATGATTAATAGCAGTAAGCA
>WEIS01034248.1:14732-26449 GCA_013389965.1 Todus mexicanus | reverse complement strand
AGTTTGTTCTTAGTTCTCATCTGTTCCTTTCCATCTTTTGAAACAGGCATTTACGTCATAACTACAAGAGTTTGAATCTGTATGCAAAAGAATTTCATACTGAGGGCTGCTCTACTACACACACTTTACTGCGTATAAGAAATGAGGTTGACCTCCTAGAAAACCATATATAAGCATATTTATTTCTCTCTTTCCTACAGAAGATGTTTTGTGGACCTAATGCTTGTTAAGACAATTATAGATATCAGATTTTCAGAGACAAAAATCGAAAGATCTGGAAGAAAAAGGTCTCTCCCTGTTGACACACTGTACTACACTGATTTAATATTTACAACAACATTTAGATAACAAAGAATATTTCTCAGTTCATGGAAGAATACTGCAATACTATTGAAAGGTGTGAACATTTGCATACATATTTAAGATTTCAATCTGAATCTCAAGCTTATTCCACCCTCTAGACCAATATTGAAGGATAAAATGGATAGTCTCATAGAGATCCAAAGAAAACCGTTGAGCAGTGCTGCGAGTACTGGCAAAATCACTTTAAACTAAAATGGTGTGCATGGCCCTAGAAAAGAGTTTCACTTTTTTATACCATTTTCTTTTTCACCTTCAGAGTATGCTTTTTAAAATGTGGAGATTCAAACTCCTCCCCAGAGGCACCCAATGAAGCAACAGGCTAGTGAACAGGCCATTGGAAAGCGAACAAATTCTCATATTATTGTGTCATATGTTTTGCAATATAAGGTCTTTATTGATAGGAACATCAATAAGTGAATGTAGTATCTATATTTAAACAGATGCAACAGTTCTTTTCAAACATACTGCATAAATCCAAGGAACATGTATACTTTGTATTATTTATTATGCCATAAAATCAACAGTTGAGAAAAAACAGTGAGGCAACAGCCAGGAATGTAATAAAACCAGAGATAATTCTATTAAGAAATGAAAAAAAACCAACTGAAAGGTAGTATCAAGTAATAAGCACTAAGTTTCTAAAACAACAACATTTCTGAAACACACAGATTTTTATTTGCTACCCTGAAAATCCACTTGACAGCCCTAATGTGAAGGCTTATCAATCTGCTTGAAAAAAATATGTATTTCTCTCTGTTTCCCAAACTCCTGCCTCAGGATATAAGGCAGAGTTAACAGCCATGTAAGCGTGAATATGCATGGCTGAGCAGTTGTGAGGCTCAACATTCAGAGGGCAGATTTTTCTGAACAGTTCAGGCTTCATCTACTTTTGGCTGACACACAGTTTAAAAGATTTAAGTGAAGAAAGGTAAAATCACTTTCTTAAGGTAAACACTCCAGCAGAAACTTATGGTTATTAGATAGATATGCTCTTTAAGCTACTGGAGTGTAGGGAACTGAAATAAGGCTGCACTAGCAGCAGGATGCTTTGCCAGCGCCTGTTCTAACAGCACTGCGTCTGATGCAGAACCTTGTGAGAAGTAAAGAAAGAATCCTTCGCAGAGGACTTAGGTTAGACATACAGTGAAGCATGTTTATTTAACATTCCTGCAAGAGTGGGTGTCCCGTGTAGCGGGCACACCTGATGGATATAAATTTTACCTTTTTATTCTCTATTCCCGTCTGCAGGGTCCCTTCCTTGTTTCCCCATTGGTTAGGTACTACAAGGTTTACAGCCTATCTGAAGCACCTAAACAGCTCACAAGATGTTCTGCCTTTGTTTACCCCTCTTACTATCTAATTCCTAACCCCCCTTATTTACTTACTCTCTTTTATAGTAAGTATTTAAAAGTTACTCATTAGTATATGCTTATCCTTAACAAAAATTCAGCCCCCCCCTCCCAGCAATGTATTTGAACCCTCGATAACAATGGCAGTTACGCAGAAAACATCCGTATCACTGGCAACTCAGCATACATTCCTCAACTGTAAACTGCCATGCCCTCCTTACAGTGCAAAACCAACATCGCCATCTCCTACAACCCCAAGACACCTTTCTCCATACTCCAAACTGTCCACTTCGCCTTGGTCGTTCTCTACCAAAGAGTCAGCTTTGGCCCTGGGCGAGCACTTGACTTCCAACCCTGTAATACTTTGGCTTTTGTAGAAGAGTTCTTGTTACAGCCAATTCAAAGTCTAAATTTCATCAGCTCGTTCTCCTCTACTCATTACTTTATTCATGATCTACAGAATGGTGAAACAAAATGCAGATATTATGTCCAATTATTCTTTTTTAATTGTAACTGATTGTACCACCTCAAGGGAGGTGATTCTGCCCCTCTACTCTGCTCTGGTGAGACCCATTTGGAATACTGCATCCAGCTCTGGAGCCCCCAACACAAAAAGCACATAGATCTGTTGAAGAGGGTCCAGCGGAGGGCCACAAAGATGACCAGAGGGTTGGAGCACCTCTCCTATAAGGACAGTCTGGGGGAGTTGGGTCTGTTCAGCCTGGAGAAGAGTATGGGGAGATCTTATAGCAGCCTTCTAGTATGTGAAGGAGGCCTACAAGAAAGCTGGGGAAGGACTTTTTATAAGGGCATATGGTGACAGGATGAGGGGCAATGTTTTAAAACTCAAGTAGGGTAGACATAGATTAGACATTAGGAAGAAGTTCTTTACTATGAGGGTGGTGAGACACTGGAACAGTTTGCCCAGAGAAGTTGCGGAAGCCTCATCCCTGGAAGTGTTCAAGGCCAGGCTGCATTGGGCTTTGAGCAACCCGGTCTAGCGGAAGGTGCCCCTGCCTATGGTAGGGGGATTGGAACTAGATGAACTTTAAGGTCCCTTCCAGCTGAAGCCATTCTATGATTCTACGATTTGCCAGTTGCAGAGTCAAGACTTCCTAGTTTAAATTTCCCCAAAACCTTCAAAATCCTTTGCATGTATATGTAGAACATTTAGTTTCTCGTCCTCCTGATTAGAGTTCCCTTCTGCTATCTTAGCCTTTTGCTAATTCATAGCACAGCTAACCAGAGCTCTGTGAATTCTGTGTGTTCATGTATGTGCAGCTTTGTTATACGAACAGACAGACATTCTTCAACAGGGACGAAAGTTAAGAGCTTCCTGTAGTACATAACTGAAGTTAAAAGCTACAGCTCTGCAGATCATCACACTAAAAAATAGATGCAGCAGGGAGAGGGGAGATACTTTTTACAGTAATATGCCTCAAATGCCAAAATGCTTCTGCTTACTCACACCTAACTTGCTAGAGCAGATCTAGAACTGGCATCATCATGACAATATTTAAAAATACATACCCAGTCTAAACTTGGAAGATTTTATTATATGCAAGGTGACAAATGCAAAATTCTAGTTCATATTCTTAATTCCATCTTAATTTCGTAAATCTGCCCATTTTCCATGCAAAGACATAGGAAAATGAGTGATTTCATGATATAACTTGAATCTCTTGAACTGACTAGGTTTTATTGCCATCATTAAAAAGCATGTATTCTTACTGGAAGCAAGTCTTTACTCCTTAGATTTATTTCAATTTGACTCTATTTTGAGAAACCTTTTGTCTTCAAGCTTCTATAGATTAAAACCTGTAATTCCTCAAACCTGCTGTCTTGCATTCAAGTTTTCCATACAGCTGTGTTTTGTTAAGGTTGGAGTTTTTTTGTTTGTTTGCTTTTTACCCGAAACAAAATCACCCATCAGATATATTTTGAGCAGTGTGTAAGGAAAACAGATACCTGCTTTAACTTTCAGTAGTTCTGTTAAAAAGGTGTAGTGCAGAACTCTGCCATTTATGATCCCACTGAGTGAGTGGGAGCACTGAGGTCGTACTCAGCAAAGAACTCATCCTCTCCAGGTTCTCTTGCTGCTAAACTCAGTCAGCAACTCACTCCCAGCCCTATGGCAGATGTTCTTGCTTTTATTTATGTCCCCACACATCTCATGGACAAGAAGTTAATGCCAGCAACACTGAGATCTTAAAAAGTGTACTTTAGCATCAAGAAAAATATAAGCCCACTCACCTGATAGTGTTAGTCACAACCATGCAATAACAACGTGAGTTCTGAATTGTACACGAATGACAATGATGAAGTTAATCATATTACTTAGACCCACTCACCTTCAGAAATTGTAATAAATATTTCATATCTATGATTGCGAGATTTTGTGTTAAAAGGAAGAATTGTGAAAGGGTTTTGGGCCAAAATGAAAATCACAAGAGCAATTCTGCTAGGTTCCTTACTTTTCTATCAGGTTTACTAAGGGACTAATTGTCCTTATAAAAAAGGAAACTCTTCACTTTAAAAAAAAAAAAAAGAGAAAGAACAAAATACTTCTGAATTTTTTCCAGCCTGGTATTTCTGACCTCATGTGGTATGCTGCGCATGCTATTTAGCTTAACACTAAATTTTTGCTTAGAAATGAAGATTTTTCACTAACACAGACTTTCTGCTCTTGCCACAGGTGTCTCCTCCTTCTGATTTAGAACAAACTAATTCAATTTTTAGGATTTTGAATAATAGAGTTATTCAGAGAAAGATTGTGAGAACATTCAGAATGTAATCTTTCAGAAGAATCACAAAAGTCAAGAAGAGAGCTTACAGGCTCTCAGACCAAGCTTACTCGTACTGAAAAGGCCTCTTTGCACATAAACAGCATTGACCAAAACGACGTCTAGTAAATGGTTCCAGGTAAGACAAAACAAACATGGATTCCAGTTTTACTGCTTCTTTCTGGAAACAGAGGAAGGATGCAGGTACTAAGAATTCTCCTCAAATAGCGGAGGTACAATGCCACTTCACCTTCTATTCCCAAATTGTTTCATCTCAAAATATTTGAAAAAAACTCAGTAGAAACAAGCTTGGTTTTACAGCTCTTGATTATATGCAGATATGCAATGGACAAAGTTAAGAGAAATAGGTTATAATTACATGAGGTGCGTTAAAAAAGAAACATTGAAGAAACATCACCTGTGTATGAACAAGACTAAATAGGCTTGTGTAGGTGGAAAAGGGCTGCTTCCTAACAGATTAAGACAAGAGTTTTCTACAAAGTAGAGGTATTTAACTTGCCTACATTTTTATACTATGTTAAACATATAAGGACAGAAGCACTGTAGCCAATTTCTGAGTCAGCTGCCAAGAAAAGCCACAGGTCAAAGGGGAATCATAGTAGTTTCACTACCCACTTTTGGAAAAGGGTAGAAACGGGGAGGAACAGCTTGCGCCCCTTGCCATCTTTCTTCTGTATGCACAGTATCAGTCCTGACGTTGTTGGCTGGCACACAAGAAACATGCCTCAGCCAGCAGGACCACATTGCCTTTTTGCAGTAAGAAAGAAAACATCTGGTAAGCAGAATCTGTAAGAAGTCAGAGGAAGAAAACCGAATATGGAAGTCTTTCTTATACTAGATCTTCTGCCTATTTGAAGTATCAGCATAAGGAGGAATATACATTGTCTACATAACTCACAACTTTGAGCAATCCTCATTTGTCAGAGAGTTTAAGTCACACAGGAAAGAACAAAATCTTAAAACATGAGGTGAAAACTAAACTTCTATACCAGTGCAGAGAAATTATCCAGCATAGTAATCATGGGCCTCTGAATCATAAAGTCAGTTAACAATACAAGTTTGAAAAGTGAGCTTTTTTCAGGCTATATATTTATTAGAAGTAGTATTAATGTATGAATCCACCTTGGAGGAAAATAAGTGTCCTTGAGATGTTAGATTCTATCAGCTAAATTGAATGCCTGCATCAATGGCTCTCCCTAAAAGTCATAATTAGGTCATTAAAATATATTTAGAAAAATAGCCAGTAAAATAAAGTTAAAAAATACTCACCTTCATTTTATTTCATAGGTCACTGTTATACCATCTAATAAGATAATTAAAAACATGCAAGCAGCTGGTACTGAGGCTAAACAGATTAATGTAATAGTCTGTAGTCATATGTGCTGGCAAGGGGTTCACCTCTTTGGCGAGGAGAAGGTCAGCTGCCCTTGGGAAGGCAGGGGAAAGACAGTATTTCTAGTTTCCAGTGGCACTGCATTGCAGATACTGAAACTAGAGACCCACACTTATTTTTCTTTTCCTTTTGGTGAAGTTCCGCCAATTTGCAAATCCAGAAAAGGTTTTACCCATAACAGTAAAATAATACAGTAGAACGGAGCTCAAATATTTTCCTCAAGTTTCTTATGCTTTAAAGACAAAAATTACTATGTGTCTTAATCTTGGTTCAAAGTTTTCTAATAGTGAACTTCTGATTTTGGTGACATGGTTCTAGGAAATAATTTTCATAATTTCATATTAGTAAAGGTTCTTCCTAAATACACAAAGAAAACTCCTGTTAGAGCCTGAAGACCAACTAGAAAATTCTCTGTGACCTGATAGGACACATTCACAAACTCACAGAGTATTTAGAAATATGTGCCAGTCACATGTGTTTTTCACTTACATTACTTACAAGCTTTATGACCTAAAGGGAAATGCTCACTGAACACAAGCAGCATTAAATCTGTGCCATGATCAACACAAGCAAGAGTTACAAACTCTAAGGTGACATCACCATATTAAAAATAAACCCATACAAACAGTTCTGACGTATTATAAATATATCAAAGGATAATGATCTGATGTCCTTTATTAATATAAACACACACACACACAGAGTCTTGTAATGGATAGTGTAAAACTGTCCCTTAAAATAGAGTGTGTTGGAATCAAGTAGCAACCCCTTGTCTCCTCATATTGTTGTAAAAACAATATGCTCTTAAGAGCATATTGTATAGCAAAGATATTCACAACCAAATATTTTTAAACATTTGGAGTTGCTCTTTCTCCTTCATAAATTGTAAAGATACTGCTACTGATAAAACATAAAGCAGTTTTTGTTTCAGTAAAAATTTCCAGTAGAATTCTGCATATATCAGCCTTCTGCAAGCATGACATCTACCATGATCCAAAGATGCCTTTGCCTCTTTTAGGGCAATAATTCACTACTCAGTCTTTTTAAAATACAATAGATTGAAAGACATTGAGTAAACAGGACTATCACCATTTTTACCAAATTACTAACTCACTGAAACAATGTTCATTGACAGTATCCTAACGTCTAAACCTCTAATGACTCCTTAAAGAAATAACAATCATTTACCATTGTTACCTTTCAAGATAGTTTGAGATTCACTTTTCATCTTTTGTAAGGTATTAGCTGTTAATTTTTACTTAACATGCAGCCCAGAACTGTAACTATCAACACAACACTCAACCCAACCAGTGAATTTACAGCCAGCCTCATTATAGGATGGGAGTTTCTTGTCACTGAGCAGAAAATACTCATTTCACACCTTAAACACTGTATTACTACTAAATAATGGTGCTAGATTGTCAACTATGAAAGTCAGGTCTCTCTTAGATATACATATAACCCCACCACCACTCCATATATATATACTTTACTACCTTGCTTTATCATCTTGCCTCTAATTATAACAATAATGCTCTGGCAGTGGTATATGGGACTGCTTTTAAAATATTAATTAACTTCAGCTTTGTAAGGCGGGTTGTAATCCTCTCTGACAAAATACAATTATTATTCAGTGGAAGTAATAGCCAACAATGTATTTATTATATGCAGTTTGGACTAAGCAACACAGAAATACAAAGACCAGCTTCAACCTCCACTTACCTGTGGAGCATTAAAGATGGCTGAGGATTCACTATGGTTTAGGCTGATTTAGTAACTGGTACCACGTTCTGTCCTCCCACTTACTTCTAGCTGTCCATACTAGCTACTCCCCTTGCACTGGCACTGATATCCACCCAAACAAGTGTACACTGTGAGCCAAGTCACCAGAAAACTCTCCTTACAAAAGATGAACTGGTTGGGCTAGGTTAGCTTCCTGGATTGGCTCACCGAGAGGTGTGTGCTACTGCATGAATGGAGAAGGAGTAGAAAGAAAGGGTCCGACCCCAGCCCCATAGCTTACACTTTTGTGGAATCTGAGAGTAGCTGAAGCTGGCTTCCTCTTCAAGTGTTACATCTTGACAGGTACAACAGCTGGGGCTCAAGTTAATAACTTCCAGGAATAAGTGTCCTGGAATTAATGGCAGAGAGAGCTCTCAACTTCTTTCTTGCTAATATGGCTAAATTCTATCTTGCCTGTTTCTCAGAGACTACTTTATGGTCTCTATATGTACGTATGTTTCTCATCTAAAATAAACCAAGATTATTCTTGGGTGGCACTTTTGAGCCTTTCTTTCAACTTAGTACTTACATGCAATAGAGAACACAAATACAACAAGAAATTGAGTCAGGCAGAACTGTGAAATGGATCTGCGAATGTAATTTTTCTCAAAGTGAACACTCTAACTACCCTTGAAGGGTTTTATATCATCACAAAGCAGGTTTCATTAGAGCAGACTTATGAGGATACAGAAAATTGGAAGGATTTGTAAATCAAACCTCCCCTGTCCCACTATGGCCCTCCAGGCACACCCTTTTATCCAACCTTGCTCTAAGTCCAGAAGCTTCCTCTGAGTGTTTGAATCGCAACAAACTCTTCGCTGTTCCCTCCAGGTCCTTACAAAAAGTCTTTCTTTTCAACATCCTCAAGAACAGTCTGTTTCCTCCCTGCTCTCTTCAGCAATCTCTCAGTCTTCCAACCTGCAGCAGCTTCTCCAGGCTTT
The DNA here is from genome assembly GCA_013389965.1 of Todus mexicanus. NCBI lineage: Eukaryota > Metazoa > Chordata > Aves > Coraciiformes > Todidae > Todus > Todus mexicanus. Next base: position 17,817 of record WEIS01034248.1, on the reverse strand, counting down.
GCGTCCCTTCCTGCCACCCCACTCCTGGAGGCTCCTCATGCCTGGCAGACCTCACTGCCTGCAAGATGGTGAGATATTCCCACCCATCCAGCTGCAATCAGGACAAGACAAACGGGCAGGTTCCTCCTGCCTGCCTGCCTACAACTCTTTGAAGTATAGACTCCAGTAGACTACATGCAAAAAATGAAAAAGATGCCACCCATCATCATCCACTAAACGAATCCAAAATAATCACCTGGCAAGTTTGTTTTATTTTACTGTACTTATGCATCAAGATCAGATGCAGTCATTCCAGTTAACTCAGATCTTACTTTACCAGCCACAAGGACGACGATTTAGCATTCGTAGCAGAGGCGGTGTTTTGCTGGCTCAAAGATGAAACTACAGATCTGCTGATTACCTCTCTGTGCTTTCAAGCATAAGACACCCTCTGGTATGTACCCAAGCAAGATTCAAGCTCAGTGACAGTGCTGCAGAAAGTCACTCAGCATCATGTTTCTTTAACTGGTGTTTACTATCAACAGAATTGAATTATTATTTTCCCGTCAGAAAACCTCAAAATTAACAACTCCTGGCTTTGGTCTTTGACATGAAATAATGAGCAAATAGAGTTCCATGTGGTCATAGATCCATCACCAGGTGATTCCTGGTGAGTTAATAATTTCAATAATATTTAGCTTAGTTGCTACGAGTTTAGGTGAGAATTTCTATTGTACTGCATATCTTTGACAAAAAAACCCACCCCAAACCCTTTAAAAATACTTGGGCTTAAAAATATCTTGAACTTTCATTAGTTAAGAACTTATTTTGGATAAGGTTTATAAAAAAATAATCTAGAAAGCAACTCCTTAGATAACTTCTTAACTAAATCCTCCAAGTCCTTTAGTCTACTGATTGTTGCAATTTAGATTGTACAACAGTGTATTTGGTTTGGCTGGGCTGGAGTTAGTGCCCCCATAGCTTCATAAGACACCAGTGTTGTGACTGCTGCTGAGCAGGGCTGGCACAGCACCAGGGGGATGGGGTGGACAAGATCTTGGGAAGGGACATAGTCAGGACAGCTGACCCAAACTGTTCAAAGAGGTATTCCATAGCATGTGACGTCAGCTCAGGAATAAAAGCTGGAGGAAAAGGGGAGAAGGGAGGGCATCCATAGCAGAAGACGTTTGTCCCCAAAGCAACCGCTATGTGTATCGGAGTCCTGCTTCCTGGGAGAGGCCAAACATTACCTGCTATGGGAAGTACTGATTAAAATATGTATTTTGCTTCGCTTCGTGCGCGCAGCCTTGCTTTCTGATTTTCCTATTAAGCTGCCTTTATCATAACCCATGAGTTGACTCCATCTTATTCTCTTCCCCTTTGTCGTGCTGAGGGAGGTGTGTGTGGTGTTGTGGGGGGAGAGTGATAGAGGAACTTGGTGGTTACCTGGCACTTAGCCAAGGCTAATCCACCACAAATAGTATTAAAATATATAGACCTGTTCTCTTGCTCTAACTAGATTATGCTGCTTATTATATTCACACTTTTTAAAATCAGGAAATAAATATAAGAAATTACCAACCTGTAAGAAATAAAAGTTCCATCAGAATCTGAGGTGTGGTGTGTGCTTCCATTTTCATTGGATCCTCCTAACACAAATATAAAAGAAAGCACCTTTATTTCAAGACAAACTCTGATAATAACTAACACAGTATTGATTAGAATTGCAATTGATTTTATCATATATGGCAACTTCAGTTTACAACAAAACTTACACAGACAAGTCTCAAATTTAAATCTTCAAATTCTTATAGCTGGCAAGAGAGACAACTCTGCTCCATGTTCAATTTGGAGTCTGAATGTTTTCAAAACCTGAGATTTAATTTCACCTAAAGTTTTGATTGAGGCCCTTCTCAGTTTATCAAGCACTAGTATAAGCTTGGAGATATACCATATAAATAGATGAGTTTGATTTTACTAAGTCAAAGAATGTAAAAGTTCATCTACTTTGTGAAAAACTTCAAGCTGGCTGGATGGTACCAGATATTTTTTGTCACAGCAAAAGTTCAAAGCTACTCTGAAACCACCTGAGTAACACATCTGCAACACATCTTGGTATACATCCTGTGAGCTGCTTATACATAGAACAGTGACAATCACAGAAGTCAAAGATTACAAGGAAACCTCTTCCTCTCTATAATAACTACTTCTATTAAAGGATTGTTAAAAGCCAAAAAGAATCATCTATTTTTCAAAGTAAATTTACTCTTGTCTTGTTTTATACTATTTATTCTTGCCCAATCTGTCATTTAGCTTGATAATTCCATGCCCCCTGTGTATTTCCTTAATTCATTTATGATAGCATTGCACATCATTGTGTCCTCGGTTTTGCTTACTAAAATCAAGTTCTTTCAGTCTTTTTACTAAATGAGGCTCCTTAGTCCCTGTTTAGTTTAGATCAGTCCTTCTTATACATGCAAGGGAAGGGACAGGAGCTGTAGACAGCATACTAAAAGTTTAGTCAGTCGATGCTTTGGACAGTGGTTTTCTTCTCCATCAAAAAAGTCTTGCTCCATCCAGTTAATAGTCATGCCACACCATCTTGCAGTTTCACAGCCATCCTTAACCAACACTCCTACTTGTTTACTCTCCATTTTTATTTACAAGAAGTTTGCAGTTTACAGTAAAAATTCTTGCTAGCACAATACTGTATTTCACACTATTTCATGCTGTTCTAGCCCTCTCTTCCTCACAAAGGACCAGTCTTACCTGGATACTCCATTTGTGCTTGCATTGGGTACTACCTTCTCATATTTTTCCTTCAGAAAAGCCCATGAGTGAAGTCTCCCACTTTGTGGGGAGACAAATTAAAATACTGGATAAGATCAGATTCATCATAAACTTGACTAAAAAAAAAATCTTTCGTTAAAATCTTCATTTCTCTATTAATCTTATAATTATTATACTTCATTAATCTCCATCTTTTCTATTCTGTAACATCTCCTGTGACACTACACCAGATGGTTTACTGAGGTGCAGACAGCCTTAATACATTCCCTTAACATATATTTTGAAAGGCTAGCAGGTTAGCTGGGCACAATCTCCC